>CAUYON010073204.1:0-19084 GCA_963573935.1 Arctocebus calabarensis | reverse complement strand
CGGGCGCCTGTGTTCCCGGCTACTTGGGAGGCGGAGGCAAGAGACTCGCTTGAGCCCAGGAATTGGAGGTTGCTGTGAGCTGTGATGCCACAGCACTCTATCCAGGGTGTCAGCTTGAGGCTCTGTCTCAAAAAAAAAAAATACTCTATTTTTTAAAATAGTCAAACAACCTTATAATCTTGGCAGATATTATTCGTATGAGGAAATTTCAAAATTAACAATATGTACAACTTTTGGAGCACTTATTGCAGAAAAACTTCACAACAATATAAACCAGATTTGTATCAATGATATTATCTCAGTTTATAAGAATTTATTTGATTGCACTTTCAGTCATGACAAACCTCTTTGCTTTGTTAAAGTGAAACAATATCAGCCAGGTGCTGATATCAGATCTTAGGTTCACATCCTAGCATTCTGCAAGGTCAAGGCAAGAGGATTGCTTGAGGTCAGGAGTTTAAGACCTACCTAAGAAAGAGAGAGACTCCATCTCTACAAAATGTAGAAAAATCAACCAGGCATGTTATCCTGTACCTGTAGTCCCAGCTACTCAGAAGGCTGAGGCAGGAGGATCGCTTGGGCCCAGAAGTCTGAGGTTGTAGTAAACTTGTGATGACACACATAGCACTCTACCCAGGACAACAGAGTAAGACTCCATTAAAAAAAAAAAAAAAAAAAAGGAATACCTTCTTGCTACTTTAAATTTCCTGTCTCTTTAAATGTGTCATGCAATTACAAGGAGAGAGGTTGAAGAGAGTATAAAAGAAGAAACACAGGAAGTTATTGTGGCTGGTTGCCAAGTGCTAATGCCAAGCATTATAAATGTGAACATGGTTCCTGTGAATTTATAAATAACATTCCAAAGAATGTAGGTGAATTTTTTACAAAGGGTACTTATATATCACCATCTACTGGGCCAAAAGTCAACTTATCTTTCCCTATTTTCCTGCTAACAACCAATATTCTAAAATGCCTGAGGGGCAAGTCAGTAGCAGAAAGGCAAGAAATGAAGTGTTTCACTCATTCACTTACAATAATTCATCTAGTGCCTAATGATTTTTCTATCATTTTTTTTGTTGTTGTTGTTGCAGTTTATGGCCAGGGTCGGATTTGAACGCACCAGCTCCGGTATATGGGGCCCGCATCCTACTCCTTGAGCCACAGGCACTGCCTTGATTTTTCTATCATTTAACAGGTATTTACTAGATTACTGTGTACCCTCAAGGGATACCTAATCTAACTGAAAATATAAAATACATGAGGCAATTAAGGGACATTAAATAATTAAATTCTAGGTTGTGTGATGAATATTATGATTATTATATGTATTTAAAGGAGAAAATATTGGCTAGAGTTGGAATAGCCAGAAAAGCTTCTATTCTCTCAGCACTCATGTTGTGAACATTTTAAAGAAGAGACAGCAGCCCCAAAATGGAATCATTTATACTAAAATTCCATTCCACAACACCAAATCAAAATCTAAGTTGTTTACATGTAATATCTGACCTTTCAAGAATCAGGAGAAAGGTGATAGCTAAATCCTCTTAAGCCAACAAGATATTACACTTATATACCAACAAGGGATTAACCTTGAAATAATCAGTCAGCTATTTGTTTCTAGTTTCTATTGTTTCCACTTTTTTCTACCTATAAAATTTACCCACTGGCTCGGTGCCCGTAGTTCAGTGGTTAGGATGCCGGTCACATACTCCGAGGCAGGCGGGTTCGAACCCAGCTTGGGCTTGCTAAACAACAATGACAACTGCAGTAAAAAAACATAGCTGGGCGTTATGGTGGGTGCCTGTAGTCTCAGCTATTTGGTAGGCTGAGGCAAAACCATGGCACTCCACAGAGGGTTACAAAGTGAGACTCTTAAAAATAAATAAATAAATAAATAAACTCTTTGGGGAGCTCTCCAGGGTACTGGACTGCTTATCCTGAAACTGACAGTGAATCAGATCCTTGTGTCTGACTCTTGTCCGCTGATCAACTGCCTGTTTCAACTATGTCTTAAAGAAACTTAGTTCCTGGCTCGGCGCCTATGGCTCAGCGGGCTAAGGCGCAAGCCACGTACACCTGAGCTGGCGGGTTCGAATCCAGCCTGGGCCCGCCAACCAACAATGACGGCTGCAACCCAAACAAAAATAGCCGGGTGTTGTGGCGGGCACCTGTGGTCCCAGCTACTTGGGAGGCAGAGGCAGGAGACTCGCTTGAGCCCAGGAATTGGAGGTTGCTGTGAGCTGTAATGCCACAGTACTCTATCCAGGGCGACAGCTTGAGGCTCTGTCTCAAAAAAAAAAAAAAAAAAGAAACTTAGTTCCTTGTATGCAATCCCAGCAGGCTTTAACTATTAACATTATGCAGGTGCCTTTGAAATGGATTGAACCAGTAATTTTCTTCTCACCAAGCTCTTCTGTTTCTATTGTCATTAGCCTTCATTGATTTCTTTAATAAATACTGATAGTGCCACGTATGTAAAATTCAAAACGATAAAACTTACAGAAGGCGATCACAAAGGAGAAAATCTATGTGGCTGGGTTTAGCAATGAGTTTGTGGATAAAATACCAAAACCATGACCTATGAATTGAAAAATTAATGTTTATGTTCATTAAAATTTAAAACATCTACTCTTCAAAAAATATCATTTTATCATAAGGACATATGCACTAGATTGTTTATTGCAGCTCTGTTTACAATTGCAAAGACATGGAACCAGCCCGCATAGGAGAAAAATTCATTTCAATTCAAGGTGGGGGGAGAAGGAATAAGGGGGTGTTACAGTGCTCCTAGTGAATGGACACAATGTAGGGGTGTGTAGCACACCTTTTGGGTGCAGGACATAGCTATAAGCGGGACTTTATATAACAAATTCAAATATTGTGATTTAGTCATTTGTACCCTCACATTAATCTGAACAAAAATCCCTTCTAAAGATGCCGTTAAGGAGCTGAGCATGTGGCTCACACCTGTAATCCTAGCACTCTGGGAGGGTGAGGTGGGAGAATTGCTTGAGCTCATGGGTTTGAGACCAGCCTGAGCAAGAGCAAGACCCTGTTTCTAAAAAGAAAAACAGCTGTGTGTTGTGGTGGGTGCCTGTAGTCCTAGCTACTTAGTGTGCTAAGGCAAGAGGATTGCTTGAGCCAAGAGTTTGAGGTTGCTGTGAGCTATGATGCCATGGCACTCTACCCAGGGCAACAGAGTAAGACTCTGTTTCAAAAAACATACAGACAGAAAACTAGAATGTATCAAGAACTCTTATAACTTAACAATAAAATGAAATAATCCAATTTTAAAATGGGCAATGAATCTGAATAGACTTTTCTCCAAAGAAGTTATACAAATATCCAATAAACTCATCAAAAGATTCTTGATGTTGTGAACATCATTCACCCTTACTTCAACAGGAGACAACTCTACAACTTCAGAGCTCTGCAAGGAGCTGCTGAGGCCAGGTGACTATATTGCAGCCATATTCTCTCTCTGCCCAACCTTGCTGTCTTCCCTTCCCGCACAGGTATTGATTCCAAAAGACTCCATGATAAACTTCCTGCTTGCTTATCTCAGGGTCTTCTTCTCAAAGAACTCAACCTATGACAAACCCCCTACATTTGGCAAAAACTCAGGCCCCTAGTAGGGGCAGGTGTACCCAGCTGCCAGTATGAGAGGTCCTCTGAGCCGGAAAAATAGATGATAATAACTATAAGGATAAAAAGATGGCTAACTAAGGACTCCAGCTCAATGACTCATCTAAGGGTCAGCAAATGCACAGAGTTTAGGCTATCAGTCTCCCCCCCCCCCCCCCGGCCCAGTGCAGTGGGGAAGAGGGACCTGGCCCTCCAGGATTCTCCACCAATACTAGGCGAGCTCTTGCATTGTAGGTATTAGATTGTTATTTCAAAAATCCATGTATTTCTCATTAGGAGCTTTTTAACATTAATGGTTTAAATTGATCATATTTTAACAAATAAATACTTTAGAAATTGTAGGTTTGGGGCAACGCTCGTAGCTCAGTGGGTAGGGCGCTGGCCACATACACTGAGGCTAGGGGGTCAAACCCAGCCCGGGCCAGCTAAAATCAACAATGACAACTGCAACAAAAAAGTATTCAGGCATTGGGGGGTGGGCACCTGTAGTCCCAGCTACTCAGGAGGCCAAGGCAAGAGAATCGCTTAAGCCTTAGAATTTGAGGCTCGGCACCTGTGACTGAACAGGCTAAGGTGCCAGCCACATACACCTGAGCTGGTGGGTTTGAATCCAGCCCGGGCTCGCCAAACAACAATGACGGCTGCAACCAAAAAATGGCCGGGTGTTGTGGCGGGCGCCTATGGTCCCAGCTACTTTGGAAGCAGAGGCAGGAGACTCTCTTGAGCCCAGGAACTGGAGGTTGCTGTGAGCTGTGATGCCACAGCACTCTATCCAGGGTGACAGCTTGAGGCTCTGTCTCCAAAAAAAAAAAAAAAAGCCTAAGAGTTTGAGGTTGCTGTGAGCTGTGACACCACAGTACTCTACAGAGGGTGACATAATGAGACTCTGTTGAAAGAAAAAAAGAAAAGAAGAAAGGAAGGAATGAATGAACGAAGGGGCTCGGCGCCTGTGGTTCAAGGGGCTAACACATATACCTGAGCTGGTGGGTTTGAATCCAGCCTGGGCCCGCCAAACAACAATGATGGCTGCAACCAAAAAATAGCCGAGCGTTGTGGCAGGCGCCTGTAGTCCCAGTTACTTGGGAGGTGGAGGCAGGAGACTCGCTTGAGCCCAGGAATTGGAGGTTGCTGTGAGCTGTGATGCCTTGGCATTCTACCCAGGATGACAGCTTGAGGGTCTGTCTCAAAAAAGAAGGAAGGAAGGATGGATTTTTGTCTTCATATGCTGTTGTCTGCACTGAGGCCTAATGAAAATATTTTACTCTACATAAACATCAAGGACTAGGGACAGTGCTAGATTTTGCCACTTTCATTTCTGCAAAGTTTTGAAGCTGACATGGGGACTTTGATCCAAGGTTCAACATAGATCAGACATTTTGTAAATAAAGACCAAGCTAGCTGAGGTGAGGATAGGAACAATCAAACTTTCACAACCAACCTTCATGTTAGAGATAGGATGATTATCTAGGACCGAGGTTGGTGTGGGATGTGGTCAGAAAGAACTAAGGCAACCATAAGGAACTGTTTCTCCAAACCCAAGGTGATAGGTAGAACCTGAGGCAGGTGTGTTTCTATCCCAGGTTAGAGGAAAGTGGCCGAGATGTCTAGATGTGCGATGTCTAAAAGTAGCCTTCGTCCTTGTTGATTTCTAATCTTTGTATAATATCTAATGCTTGTCACACAGATGATTGAATTAAGCATCTGAGTGAGCATGTTCATCCCTCTTGCCATCATACTCCAAGGTCTAGACCAGCATTTCACCAAAAGCGATCTGAGGATGGAGGAGTCTATCTTTAGCCTAGAAACCCTCGGGTGGCACTGGCCTATAAACAACTCAATACGTTTAATCAAGACCTTCCCGGGGTCCATTACTTGTTTCTAGCAGTAAAGCATGCAGAATGGGACAGATGTGGCTATATCACAGTTTGTTTAAGGAAAGGACAGTGTTTTCAGTTTAGTTTTTCATTTAATTTTTGATAGCACTCAATCTTCTATTGGTATGTTGGCTGTAACAGTGTGAGGATTACCATCTTGGATGAATGCTTTTCTGGCTCGGTGCCTGTGGCTCAAACGGCTAAAGAGCCAGCCACATACACCTAAGTTGGCGGGTTCGAATCCAGCCCGGGCCGCCAAACAACAATAATGGCTGCAACCAAAAATAGCCGAGTGTTGTGGCGGGCGCCTGTAGTCCCAGCTACTTGAGAGGTGGAGGCAGGAGACTCACTTGAGCCCAGGAGTTGGAGGTTGCTGTGAGCTGTGATGCCACGGCACTCTCTCCAGGGTGACAGCTTGAGGCTGTGTCTCAAAAAGAAAGAAAGAAAGAAAGAAATTATATTCTGCATTTGTTCCCATTTAAGTTCATCTGATACATTTTTTCTCAACCTCACTGTCTTGTAATAGTGTCCTCTAATTTATCCTTAATCAGATTTTCATTAGAAAGAAGAGCTGAGTGTTGTTCCACGTGTCACTTTTCCCCTTCAAGTCTCATTTTTCTTCATCTGTAAAATAGGATAATAACACATATATTTGTAAACACATACGATTAAATAAGAAATCCATGTAAGGCTCGGTGCCTGTGGCTCAAGCGGCTAAGGCGCCAGCCATGTACACCTGAGCTGACGGGTTCGAATCCAGCCCGGACCCGCCAAACAACAATGACGGCTGCAACCAAAAAATGGCCGGGCATTGTGGCAGGCGCCTGTAGTCCCAGCAACTTGGGAGGCGGAGGCAGGAGACTCGCTTGAGCCCAGGAATTGGAGGTTGCTGTGAGCTGTGATGCCACAGCACTCTATTCAGGGTGACAGCTTGAGGCTCTGTATCAAAAAAAAGAAAAGAAAAGAAATCCATGTAAAATGCCTCGCATGATGTCCGACACATAGCGGCATTCAAGAAATGTAAACCACTTTTCCCTCCCTTATTGGGTTCCTGGACAATTGAGAATACCCACCGTTTTCTTTTCTTTTCTTTGGTTGTTTTGTTTTCTGTTACAAGTCAAAATGCCTTGATGAACTGTAGGTACATTCAAGGGTTACTAGAGCCAACCATATGCACATGAACGTTCAGAATTAGATCACCACAGTAACATTCACCTAATAGTTCAGATAATGTTAGAGTCCAGCCAATACCTGTCGCAACTAAAGTTAGGAATTAATCACTACAGCAACTTATTAGGATCTTTTCTCCCTTCTTTTTTATTATTTTTAGTTCTTAAGAAACAGGATCTTGCTCTGTCCCCAAGCTAGAGTGCAGGGGTGTGATGGTGGCTCAGTGCAGCCTCGGACTCCCTGTTTCAAGTGATCCTCCTGCTTCAGTTTCCCAAGGAGGTAGGACTATCGGTGTGTACCGCCATGTCTGGCTAATTTTTTAATTTTTTTGTAGAGATGGTATCTTGCTATGGTGTCCAAGCCAGTCTCAAACTCCTACCCTCAATCAATCCTCCCATCTCTCCTTCCAAAAGCTCTGGGATTACAGGTGTGAGCCACCAAGCTCAACTCTCTTTTCAATTTTAGACAGGCTCTGATTAAACTACTGAACACAAACTTCAGTTATATTGAAATTTAGAAATTCATAAAAACTTGTAAGTAACATTAATTATGTTTTAAAATAATCATTTTGGGCTCGTTGCCTGTGGCTCAACGGGCTAAGGCGCCAGCCACATACACCTGAGCTGGCGGGTTCAAATCCAGCCCGGGCCTGCCAAACAACAATGACGGCTGCAACCAAGAAATGGCCAGGCGTTGTGGCGGGCGCCTGTAGTCCCAGCTACTTGGGAAGCAGAGGCAAGAGACTCGCTTGAGCCCAGGATTTGGAGGTTGCTGTGAGCTGTGATGCCACAGCACTCTATCCAGGGTGATAGCTTGAGGCTTTGTCTCAAAAAATAAAATAAAATAAAATAAAATAATCATTTTGTATAATCCATATGTTTTTCTCTGCCTTTTTTCTAAGCTGGTAGAAAGTATTATGATTATTGATAGGCTATTCAAACATTTTGAGTTTTCAAACAATCCTTTCTAGCTGGAATTTGGTGGGTTGGTACCTATTATGCCTTGGCTACTGTTAAAATTTCAAAAAGGTTATAATCCATAAAGATTTCCTATATCCTGTTCTCATATTTTTTAGGTTACTTCTACTCCCCAAAAGGCTTTGCTTTTAAATTGTTGAATTTTGTATTTGAATCATCAGTCCTCAAAATAGTTTTTTTGTTTTTGTTTTTTTTGAGACAGAGCCTCAAGCTGTCACCCTGGGTAGAGTGCTGTGGCATCACAGCTCACAGCAACCTCCAATTCCTGGGCTCAAGCGAGTCTCTTGCCTCTGCCTCCCGAGTAGCTGGGACTACAGGTGCCCGCCACAACACCCGGCCAGTTTTTGGTTGCAGCCGTCATTGTTGTTTGGCCGGCCGGGCTGGATTCAAACCCGCCAGCTCAGGTGTACGTGGCTGGTGCCTTAGCCCGCTGAGCCACAGGCGCCGAGCCCTCAAAATAGTTTTAAACAAGTTATACTCTACGATGATTGAAAAGAAATAATATAGAAAAGACAGGGGGCCATAAATACATAGCAATCAACAACCATATTTTTTGACAAGTTTGGGGAATTGTAGGTCTTTCTGGCATTGAACTCTTTAGTCTCAATTGATTTCACTGAAGATTTTCTGTCAAGTAAGTAAGGATAATTTAGTCATAGATCTCAGATCTCATTCTTACTTTCCCAAGCTTTCACTTTTACTCTGTAGTGAACTTGGTGTGGGTGACGAATTAGACTTCACAATAATATAAAAATTTTTGGTTTAAATTTTGTTTCAGAGCACCAGCTGTTGTGTTATTTACTTCTGTTTTGATCAACTATAGTGTATAATGTCAAAACAATACATTGGAACCAATAGCTCTTAGGGTAAAAATTATCCACATACAGATGGTGGCAAAAGTGATCATCTAGTTGTATAAATGCCATAAGTATGTATTCAGAGTTCTGGATGGAACAGGGATTCCCACAGTATCAGCCTACCTTCAACAAACTGTGCAAATAACACAATGAATGAAACACAATCTGTTCTATACATTTCTCACAATCTCAATATCTGTAACATGAGAAAATTTTTTTAAGGGTAGAAACCTCCAGCTGCTTTTAGACCACAAAAGTTCATCAGTTTACAGCTCGCAGCTTCTACCCATTCAGAATATTTGGTAGTCTTACAAACAATACTCCCACTGTTTAAATTAATAGATTTTGTATTCCAGGGGGCAAAGTGCATTAAAGTCATGATGACTTTATCTGTGGTCTTGATTTTCCCTTTTATTTTTAAGGAGCTTCTGTAAAAGGACTCCTTTATTAACAGATACCAATTTCGTTATAATATAACTTTAGTTTTTCCTCTACCTTTTAAAAGAAAATTTTCATTTTCTTTTTCACCTATACCAGCTGTACTCTATCACTCTGGCTAGAGCACAGTGGCGTCAGTATAGCTGACTATAATCTCTCACTTCTGGGCTCAAGCAATCCTTTTGCCTCAGCCTCCTAAGTGGCTAGGACTACAGATCTGCACCACCATATGCTACTATGTTGTTCAATTTCTAGAAGAGATGAGGTCTCTCTCTTACTCAGTGTGGTCTCAAATTCCTGACCTCAGATGATCCTCCTTCCTTGGCCTCCCACAGTGTTAGGATTACAAGCATGAGCCACTGCATCTGGCCTACTGTACCTTTTCTATGTTCAGATACGCAAATATTTACCATTGTGTTATAATTGCCTGTAGTATTCACTACAGTAATTTTATTTTCACAGAGAAAAGAAAAAAAATCAGTAAAAATATGGTATTGCATCAGTCCGTTGTTGACCAAAATATTGTTCTTTGGTGCATGACTGTACTTGAGATGGAGGTCTCCCTATATCCATGCTGTTCTCCAACTTTTGCCCCCAAGTGATCCTCCAGCCTCAGCCTCTTGAGTAGATGAGACTACAGGTACGAGTCACTGTGCTGGACTTCTACTTCTTTTACAAGGAAGAAAGAAAAGTGACATTCATGACTCATTTATGTTGGAAGTAGAAAAATACTGGGAATGGTATTAAATGTATTTGTGAATATTTTCCTTTCTAATACCTATTTTAGAGACTACTAATAAATAGCTACAAGAAACCAGAGTGAAGACAAAAGAGGATTCTCTAGAAAAGAACTATTAATTTAGGCTCGGCACCTGTTGGCTCAATGGGCTAAAGCGCCAGCCACCTACAGCTGAGCTGGCAGGTTCAAATCCAGCCCAGGCCCGCAAAACAACAATGAGGGCTGCAACCAAAAAAACCGGCCAGGCATTGTGGTGGGCGCCTGTGGTCCCAGCTACTTGGGAGGCAGAGGCAGGAGACTCACTTGAACACAGGAATTGGAGGTTGCTGTGAGCTGTGATGCCAAGCACTCTATCCAGGGTGACAGCTTGAGGCTCTGTCTCAAAAAAAAAAAAGAACTATTAATTTAAAAAATTATTTATAATATTACTAATTACAAAATATCACAATAAAGAAGAATAAAAAATCAATAAATTTATTGTCAAGATGTATCTCTAAGGCCGAGGTAGGAGGATTGCCTGAGGCCAGGAGTCCAAGACCAACCTGAGCAAGAGTGAGACTCTCTATATATTAAACAAAGAGAAATATTAACCAGACATGATGCCACATGCCTAAGGTCCCAGGTGTCTGGGAGGCTGAGGCAAGAGGATCACTTGTGCCTAACAGTTCAAGTCTGCAGTGAGCTCTGATGATGCCACAGCACTCAAACTAACATGGACAACAGAATGAGACCTTGTCTCAGATAATAATAATAATTTATAAAATAGATAATTATACTTGGAAAAACTTGTTGAATAAGGACTGACAATATAACTTTAAAAAAATACCATCAAATAATCTAGAAAAAGTAAAGTTGAAGACTTAACATAATTTTAAAAATACCATCAAATAATCTAGAAAAAGTAAAACTGGAGGCTAAAATTATGATAGAGTTTTCTAGAACTTTTCAAGACAAGGGTATCTGGATAACCGTATTTCAGTATTCACTTGGGATGAGACCCAGTCTCGTACGAAATAGCAAATATTTACAAAGAATATAAAAGGTATATTGTAACACAAGTGGTTTGAGTTTTTGCTTTATATGAGAGCAAGACCTTCATCATGTTCTGAGTTTCTGGTCACTAAGGCACACAAATAAAACTGCCTATGCTGCATTCACTATCAGCCCAGTGTATTTATTAATTTAGACTTAAAGAGGGCCCGGGACAGTGGCTCACACCTGTAATCCTAGCACTCTGGGGGGTCCTAGGCCACGGGATTGCTTGAGGTCAGGAGTTCAAAATCAGCCTGAGCAAGAGTGAGACACCTGTCTGTATAAAACAATAGAAAAATTAGGCAGCACTCATAGCTCAGGGGGTAGGGTGTGGGCCACATACACCAGGCTGGTGGGTTCGAACCTTGCCCAGGCCAGCTAAACAACAAGAACTGCAACAACAACAACAAAAAACCAGGCGTTGTGGAGGGCGCCTATAGCCCCAGCTACTTGGGAGGCTGAGGTAAGAGAATCGCGTAAGCGCAAGAGTTAGAGGCTGCTGTGAGCTGTGACACCACAGCACTGTACCCAGGGCAACATAGTGAGACTCTGTCTCAAAAAAAAAGAAAAGAAAAAAAACAATAAGTAAAAAATAAAAAAATCAGTTGAGCATGGTGGCTTGAACCCAGGAGTTTGAGATTGCAGTGAGCTATGGTGTTGCCACTGTACTCTAGCTACAGTGACAGAGCAAGACTCTATCTCAAAAAAAAAAAAAAAAATTAGACTAGAAGAACAAACACTTTAATTATCAGAGTTAATTAATTAGCATATTTAGAGGCAAGGAAGGAGAACATTACATAGAATGAAAAGCCAATTACTTAAAATGTGAATAGATACGAATAGAGAAAGGGTATAGAAGGAAACTTCAAGATTAGCACCAGGTACAGAAAAATGAAGATGCACAATCTGATCAGGAGCAAACTCAAATCCACCCCTTGCCTCAGCCTCCCAAGCAGCTGGAACTACAGTGCCCAGCCATTTTTTTAGTTGCGGTTGTCATTGTTTAGCAGGCCCGGGCGGGGCTCGAACATGCCAGCTTTGGTGCATGTGACTGGCGCCCTCCTGCAAATAAAGGTTAATTTTGTGCCGTGCCAGGTACTGTGCTAGAAGCTGGAGATATATTTTTTCTTTTCTTTTTTTTTGCAATTTTTGGCAGAGGCTGGGTTTGAACCTGCCACCTCTGATATATGGGGCTGGTGCCCTACTCCTTTGAGCCACAGGCACCACCCAGAAGCTGGAGATATAGAAATCAAAAAGCCTTTATGGATCTTACCTTCATAGTAAAATAAAAGAAGAAGTAAATAAACAATTGTAATACAAGTTCAATGCCATAATGGAAGTAAGAGCAAAATTCTATGAGGAGGAAGTGGCCAGGTCAGCTGAGATGTCTATCTAGCCTTTGTTCCTCCTAAGCCAGCTGAGGATACATTAGTTTCTCACACGCCATTCACTTTTGTCCCAGTGTATTTTTATTCCAACCTTGATTCTTCTGACAGATTGTAGCCTCGTGGCTTCTTAATCTGGCTCTAGCCTTCTTCTGGACCTTTTGGGCCTGAGGCTTGCCCTGTCTCCCTGCCATTTGGTTTTTCTCTTTCTAAGACATTGGCTTTGGTCTAGACTTCTTGAGTTTTGTATCTTCAGGCGCACATTCCTTCACTCTGCTTAAACTCTAGCTTTAGCTACTGACCTCCTTCTGAAAACCCTACCCTGTGTTTAGACAGCTGTCTTAATCTCACACTAAAGCAATAGAAAATGAAATTCAAATGGCCTTTTAATCATATCAAATAGATAACATATCATAAGATAGCAAATTAAAACTTGGTAACTAAAATAACAAAAAACAAACACGTGACAACCCACTTTGTTGAAAAGATTAGAGAAATGTAGTTGCTGTTGGAAGTGCAAAATCCACACCCTTTTGGAAGGCATTCCAACTGCAATTATTCTTTGACTCAGCAATCTCACTTCTGGCAATTCATCCTAAAGTATATACTTTAGTTTGAGGTTCCTATGAGCTATGACACCACAGCACTCTACCCAGGGAGAAAGAGCGAGATTCCATCTCAAAATAAATAAATAAAAGTATATTTTAGATAATTTAAATTTTTAACTGTCTGAAAAATAAGGCTACAGTTTTTATTAAGGCTATTCAAGACAAGTAGTGAAGCTGTGAGAGAGCAAAAAGTAATTTTATAACAGTATTTCTCATATAAATTAAAGTTCTTCCCAGAGAGTGTTTGAAGACCTCACTTGCTTTTAGCTTAGGCTCTTGTGCTACTGCAAAGAATTGCTCAGAGGTCTGTTCTAGAATCTATTAATGACTAATTATGAAAGTTATAAGTTATATTTTTTCAATGCACTTGAATTTCCTTTTAAAGATCCTCTATTCTTTCAAGTCCTAAGCCAGAAAAAAAATCAAGCTGCTGCCTTTATGTTGCCAAGGATCTAAAACCATCCTCCATTGTGACTCAAATAAAAATAGCTACCTTATAGGAAAAGAAAAAGATATCCTGCTGATAATGTATATTAGGGATGCTGTCACATAAAATCCATCTCTGATTAACCCAGCAGCTAAACCTGAGCTCCCTGGAGATATGTTTATTTCTCCACTCATTCAATATCATGTTTAAGTGCGTACTGTGTACGAGGCATTATGGTAGGCACTGAGAATAAGGCCCCATCATGAATGACAAGTTTCTTGCTTTCAAGGAGAGAGGAAATCAAACCTTAAAAATTCCATATGTACCGAATATCAATGGAAGAACATTGGGAATGTAGAGAACAAGTTCAGGGGAATTGGTTCATAATTGTACCTTGTTTTATTTTCAGTTTAGCTCATACCATTCCTCCCAACTATGGTGAATGCCTGGCACATTCAACACCTGCAAGAAAATCTCCCCTTCCAACAGAATTGTGTTTAGTTTCTGTAAGATTCCACCTCCTTGGAGCAGTCTTCCTGGACCATCCCCATGTCATCACAAATGTAATACTTACTATTTGTTGGTCATATACTATGCGCTAGACTTATTCATGTGGTGTTTTTATTATATTAACATCAATACTTTGAGGGAGCAATTATTATATCCACTTTACGAGTGAGGAAAATGAAGCGTAGTGAAGTTAAATCACTGGCCCAAACTCTCCCTGCTGCTGAGTGCTTGTGCCAAGATTTGAAAAAAGGGCTGATACTCACAAGCCCTGCACCTAATGGTCTGCCATTGCGTTACTCTGAACTCTCATAGTATTTGTCAACTGACTCCTCTTCATTTATTCATCAAGCATTAAGTGTCTATTATGTACCGGGCACAATAAATAAATAAACGACTTGTCATCATTGCCTAGGCTATTGTTGGACTCAAGGTGGGGGGGTGGTGTTTGTTTTGCCTTCCCCGCTTGATTCTAAACTCCTCTTGTAGGGGGAAGGACTTTTAGGTAGGCCTTACAATATGGCTCACAACTTGCACTTGACTTACATTCACTGGTCCCTAAGTCTTTCTTTTTTTTTTTTTTTGAGACAGAGCCTCAAGCTGTCGCCCTGGGTAGAGTGCCGTGGCATCACTGCTCACAGCAACCTCCAATTCCTGGGCTCAAGCGAGTCTCTTGCCTCCGCCTACCAAGTAGCTGGGACTACAGGCGCCCGCCACAACGCCCAGCCATTTTTTTGTTTGCAGCCGTCATTGTTGTTTGGCAGGCCCGGGCTGGATTCGAACCCGCCAGCTCAGGTGTACGTGGCTGGCGCCTTAGCCTGTTGAGCCACAGGCGCCGAGCCTCCCTAAGTCTTTCTTATTCTACCTTGAAGTGCTTCCCAGATCTCTTTCTTCCTCCCCCTTCCCATTGTCAGTACCTAACAGAACTCATATTATTTCTTGACTTGTTTCCTAACTGGTCTCTGGGCCTCAGTTCTCTTCTTCTCCCTTCAAAGATTCTTCCTCACACCTATATTCCTAGCACTTTGGGAGACCAAGGCAGGAGGATTGCTTGAGTTCAAGAGTTTGAGACCATCCTGAGCAAAAACAAGACCCCCATCACTACTAAAAATAGGAAAATTAGCTGGGTGTTGAGGTGGACGCCTGTAGTCCCAGCCCTTCAGGAGGCTGAGGTAGGTGGATTGCTTGAACCTAGGAGTTCAAGGTTGCTGTGAACTAGGCTGACCCCACATCACTCTAGCAAGACAATAGAGTGAGACTTTGTCTGGGGAAAAAAAAAAAAGGTTCTTCTTCCCTGCATACCAGTGCTGTCTTTCTAAAATATGCATTTTATCATAGCATTCCTCTTCTTAAACATCCTTAAACAGGACAAAACTGGACGTTGGGACCCTTCTCTATTAGGATACTGTCTCTTATATGTCCTTCCTATGCACCTCACTCTCCAGCCTACAGGTTCAGTCTCATTCCCACCAAAACTTGCTCCTCCAGAAGCCTGGGTCTTCTGCCCTCTGCCTGAATGAACTTCCTTTTCTTATTCACGTGGTGACCTCATCCTCATCCATCGAAGACCAATTCGAATGTTTTAGATCTTAGTTTTATTAGTGCCCAAATTAGAAGCTCCTTCCTCTGCACTTGGCTTTGTTCATATTCCTGTGTTCCACTTGTTCAGACTGTGATTTATTTAGATGCTGACGTATCTACTTTTTCCTTTTAGTCTGAGCTCCTTGAAAACAAAGAACTATGTCTTCTTCCTATATGTGTTAGCATAGAGCAGCTTCACAACATAAATAGGTGATGAATCGAAAATCAGATGAAGAGGGGGTTATAGCTCAGTGGGAGAGGAGTAAAGCATTGGACTGCAAAAATTAGATGAAGAACATTTCATTTTTTTGTTTGTTTTTGTTTTTTTGAGACAGAGCCTCAAGCTGTCACCCTGGAGAGAGTGCTGTGGCATCACAGCTCACAGCAATCTCCAATTCCTAGGCTCAAGTGAGTCTCCTGCCTCCGCCTCCCAAGTAGCTGGGACCACAGGCGCCCGCCACGACGCCCAGCCATTTTTTGGTTGCAGCCATCATTGTTGTTTGGTGGGTCCAGGCTAGATTTGAGCCTGCCAGCTCAGGTGTACGTGGCTGGAGCCTTAGCCGCTTGAGCCACAGGTGAACAGCCAAGAACATTTCATTTTTAAAATAACATTTCTGGGTGGTGCCTGCGGCTCAAAGGAGTAGGGCACCAGCCCCATATGCCAGAGGTGGTGGGTTCAAACCCAGCCCTGGCCAAAAACTGCAAAAATAAATAAATAAAAGTAAAATAAAATAACATTTCTTTTTGCCTATGCTTTTTGTTTTTCCATTAGAGTTAGTCCACCTATGCTCATGAACTGGTTTAAAAAAAAACAACATGTGTTATTTGTTATGTGTTTTCTTCCCTGTAAATTTTTTATTTCTCAGTTCTATAATGGTAAGGAACTCAGGAGATATACTCATGGGTGTCCTGGAGGCCATCCTTCCTCAGTCGCCACTCTACTCAATTCTGAAATAGTAAAGGATCCTTTAGGCTTGTCCTCACCCTTAAAGCATGCAGATAGTTTTTTATTCAGATAGCCGTCCCAGTTTTCTTTTCATTTGGACTATTTGCTAGTCAATTGTGATTTTTTTTTTTCTTTTGGAGACAGAGCCCGGACATTCTTATTTTTATTTATTTATTTATTTATTTATTTATTTATTTATTTATTTATTTATTTATTTTTGGTTGCAGCCGTCATTGTTGTTTAGCGGTCTGGGCTGGATTTGAACCCTCCAGCTCAGGTGTACATGGCTGGCGCCTTAGCCCGCTAAGCCACAGGCGCCGAGCCAATTGTGATTTATTTTAATAGCAAAAATTAGTCACAACAGAAATACAAAATCGAATAAAGTCACTATAATGGATTTTACCAAAAATGAAATGCTTTCTTCCCTACCTTCGAAGGACAGAAGCACCGGGCAACTTCAGAATCTGGTTTTCCATGGTCCTTTTTGGCATGTCTCTGTTTTCTGCTTATTTCAGGGGAAAGGCACTCATGTTCATCAGTTCTCAGCAGTCAATATTTTAGTGAAGTTGACCCACGTTCATCCCAGAATTTGGAGCACATTCTTCCGTGGGCAACTCCCTCTCCATGTCTAACTATACTCTAACTATCGAAGTGTTTTAGTGCTAAGCACACTTTTTGCTAGTCTAATTTCTTCAGATGTAACAATCCAAGCACCAGGCATATTGACACACATCTGTAGTTCCACCTACTTCGGAGGATGGGCAGGGGGATCCCTTGAGCCCAGGAGTTCAAGGCCAAACTGGGCAAAATAGTAAGACTTGATGTCTAAAAGCCAATTATGATATGTATTTGATGTATGCTTGCTTACCACACTGTAGACCTCTTAAGGGCAGGCATTGTTTCCATAATCTTCTTTTGTTTTAGGGGAGCGGTTTATAATAGAGTCTTACTCTGTTGCTCAGGCTAGAGTGCAGTGACATTATAGCTCACTGCAACCTCAGACTCCCGGACTCAAGCAATTCTTCAGCCTCAGTCTCCTGAGGAGCTGGACTACAAGCACATGCCACCACATCCAGCTAGTTCTTCTGGGTTTTTCTTTTTATAGAGACAAGGTCTTGCTCTTGCTCAGGCTGGTCTTGAGCTCCAGTGTTCACTGCCTCAGTGTCACCATAATCTTTGTGTCTACTATACCTTGGGCAGAGTAGACAGCCAACAAACATTACTGTTTCTTGAGTTCAATAAATTAAAATGAATGGTACATTTCAAAACTATTAAGAAATGAGTATATTTGTGATGGATGTGTTACTTAGTTCAATGTCAGCATTTCACATTGTATATTGAAGCAGTATCCTGAACCCTATAAATGAATCGATGTACAAAGTTATGATTTAATAAAAAACAATTTAAAAAATAAAATTAAATTAAAATGAATCTACTATATAACTTGTGAAACCAGTGGGGAAAAAATGAAAATACAGGGCCCCTTGTCCAAAATGCAGGGGGAAATGTGATAAGCCCAGCTACTGGGGGGCAGAGAAGGGAGGCCTGCTTGAGGCCCAAAGTTTGACACTGTAATTTGCCATGATCCCGCCTGTGAATAGCCACTGCACTCCAGGCTGGGCAACATAGCAAGACCTCATCTCTAGAAAAAGCTTAGAGATTATACTTTTATAAAGAGACTATATTACAGTATAATCTTTATAGCATTACTCCTAATATTTCCCAAATGGAAATAATCCAAATATTTATCAATTGGCTCAGCCCCCGTAGCTCAGCGAGTAGGGCACCAGCCACATACACTGAAGGTGGTGGGTTCAAGCCTGGCCCGGGGCCTGCTAAACAACAGTGACAACTGGTAACCAAAAAAATAAAAAAAAATGGCCGGTGTTGTGGTGGGCATCTGTGGTCCCGTCTACTTGGGAGGCTGAGGCAAAAGAATCACTTAAGCCCAAGAGTTTGAGGTTGCTGTGAGCTGTGATGCCACAACACCCTACCAAGGGCAATATAGTGAGACTCTGTCTCAAAAAAACTCCAAAAAACAAAAACAAATAGTTATCAATTGACAAATGAAAAAATAAAAATAAAATGAAAAATATGGTATATCCATATAATGGCATATTATTTAGTTCATAAAAAAGAATAAAGTACTCTTACATGCTATGACGAGGATAAACCTTGAAAACATTATGCTAAGTGAAAAGAAGCCAATTACAAAAGACCACATGTTATATGATTCTGTTCATGTGGAATATCCAGAACAGGGAAATCTATAGAGACAGAGAGAGATTAGGGGTTACTTAGAGCTGGGTAGGGGAGGGGGATCTGTAGGTATAATGATGTGATAGCTAAAGGGTACAGTGTTTCTTTTCAAGGTGATGAACTGTTCCCAGCTCCATTGTAATGACACCTATGCCTACTTGTGAATATACTAAAAATGGCTGAATTATATGCTTTCAATGAGTGAATTGTATGGTATGTGAATTATATCTCAATAAAGCTTTTTTTTAAGTACTAAAATACAAATATTTTTCCTTTTGCTTGAGGTCTCTTTCTGGACTTGCAAAGGTATTTTTCATATGCTATTTAGTGTTGTTCTAAATAAAGAAAAATTTAAATTTTAAATTATTAGCATGAATTTTAATGCTCATCTTTATACTGTGTGATGCCAGTTTTAAAGGCAAATATTAGAGCATTTAAATTATGCAGAATCACAAAAAAATACAGTTTATATGTTGTACCTTACATATGCATTTTATCTTTTTTTTTTTTTTTTTGTAGAGACAGAGTCTCACTTTATTGCCCTCGGTAGAGTGCCGTGGCATCACACAGCTCACAGTGACATCCAACTCCTGGGCTTAGGTGATTCTCTTGCCTCAGCCTCCTGAGTAGCTGGGACTA
>CAUYON010073201.1:0-18845 GCA_963573935.1 Arctocebus calabarensis | reverse complement strand
TAGAGTTCTATGGCATCACTGGTCACAGCAACCTCCAATTCCTGGGCTCAAGCGAGTCTCTTGCCTCTGCCTCCCAAGTAGCTGGGACTACAGGTGCCCGCCACAACGCCCGGCCATTTTTTGGTTGCAGCCGTCATTGTTTGGCAGGCCCAGGGTGGATTTGAACCCGCCAGCTCAGGTGTACGTGGCTGGCACCTTAGTCCGTTGAGCCACAGGCGCTGAGCCTTGATTCCATATCTTGACAATTATAAATTGAGCTGCTATGAACATTCTCGTGCAAATGTCCTTATGGCAAAATGATTTTTTTTTTCTCCTGGGTATATGCCTAGTAATGGGATTGCAGAATCAAATAGAAGGTCTATTTTGAGTTCTTTGAAGATTCTCCATACTTCTTTCCAAGGAGGCTGTATTAGCTTGCAAACCCAGAATGGATCATTTTCTGCCTGTGGCCTGGGATCTGTGTGTCTGTTCTCTGGCCTGTCCTTGAAGTTTAGCATATACTTGTTAAAAGAATGACTTCGTTAGGATCATGAATGCTTGAGGCAGGAAGGCTTGAGGAGGGTTGCTGCCTGTAGTCCTGTAACCTTGGACAAGCCAGCTAAGCTTTCTGAGCCTTCATTTCTTTGTAAAACAGAGTCCACACTGGAAATCGTCTCAAAGTTAGGGAGGATTGAATAGGATAATTTGGGCAAATTGTTTAGCCTGCATCCTGTGCATGATGAAATCTGATGAAATATTGGCTAAACATTAGCTGTTGTCTTTTCTTTTTCTTTCTTGCCCTAATTCCTGTCTTTTCTCTGTTTCTCTAGACATGGAGCTCTTCATTCTTCTTTCTTTTGGGTGGAAAATAACCAATACATCCAACAACCTTCCAGTGTTACCTGAGGGCCGAGGGAACTTGCTGGCCTCTCAGACCTCTGCCAGACACTGTGTATTTGCAGTCACATTTAATCTTGGTGGTGCCCAGCTTCCAGGCAGCCCACAGACCGGGCTGTGGCAGGAAGAGGCTCCCTTATCATTGACACCAGAGTCCTGGAGCTCAGAGGTCTGATTGGGTTTATCTCATCCATCACTTACAGGCTGTCTGTATCTCTTTCATGGTTCTGACTGGGCCACATGTGACCATTGCCTAGTAGACCTAGGGTACCAGGCATTGCAAATCATTTTACATATGGCTGGTAATGTGGTTAAGGTACAAGCAAAACAGGAGAACATCAAAACCAGGCATAAGAAAACATGATTGAGGTTTATCTGCTCAAACTGGAAGGAGGGAGTATTTTAGACTGTCAGTGCTCATGGTACAGGCACTAATGGGAGGATGGGTGGATGGGAGGATGGATGGATGTGTGGATGGAAAGGTGCCCACCTCACTGCCTTGACCCAAGGCTGCTCTCCTCATGTGGCTGTTGTGCCTGATGGAGAAAACAGGCAGGTTTCCTTCTCTGTTCTGAGGCAGCTGGGGGTTAGAAAACTCTGCTTATGAAAGATTCTAAGGTCGCCAAGGGGGACTCTTGCCGAGGCGGCAGAGATTTGTGGGAATGGTGTGTTCACGGTTAGACCCTTCCTGCTTCCCCTCCTGCAGGCAGGATCTGCTGTCCCCGGGAGCCCATTTTTCATTTCCAGGGCAGAGCTGGCTGTTGGCTCTGGGCAGGACAAGTTGGCTTTAGGAGATGATGTATAGTATCTCCGTGTGCTGCCTGCTTATTAAATCATCCCTTGGATCACTGGACGATAAGACATCTTAAATTTCAACCTACAGGCCTTGGGAAGCCCCTGCATTCTGAATTTGCCAAGGGAATTGGCTTTAAGTAAACAGATAAGGTTCCTACTATGTGTTAGTAACACTTTAAGTAAACTTTAAGTAACACTTTATGTAAACACTTTAAGTAACAAACTTTAAGTAAATAGATAAGGTTCCTACTATGTGTTAGTAACACCACTGGTCTTGAAGAATGTCTGTACCTAAAAGGGGAAGGGAGGAAATTAGCCTTTAATGAGCACCTACTATGTGCCTGTCCTTTAGTATGTTTGTTTAATTTAATAATTACCATAGTTTGATTGGGCAACTATTATATAAATGGGGAAATCAAGGCTCAGGGAGATTAAGGGACTTTCTAGACATATCAGGTCTAGGTAAGAGCTCTGTTCTCTCACTATATGAGTGACAGACATTTTTAAGGGTAAACATTTTCTGTAAAGAGTCAAACAATAAATAGTTTAGGCTTTGAGAGATATAATTTGTCACACGTACTCAATTTTGTCTTGGTGTCATGAAAACAGGCATTGATAATATAATAATGAAAACAAATAAGCTTTGCTTTGTTCCAATAAAACTTTATTTACAAAAACAGCTGGGGGAGTGGGAATTGGCTTGTGGGCCACAATTTGTCCATGGTTGCTTTTGAAAATCTGGTGTAATGGTAAATAGCATAGTAGGCCAAGTATCCATGGGACATCTAGGTTTACTTTCTGGCTGAACACGATTCCCTTAGAACAGGTAACAATGATCTAACGAACAAAGAAGGTGAACGGTGTGTCACTGCTATCCCTCCAGGCTGACAAGGCTCTTTTTGGTGCCTCTCTACAACTAGATATTGTCACCTTTGCAGAAACAGGCTGGACTTGTCTCTGTGGTCCAAACAGAGGCTTGTGA
The DNA here is from genome assembly GCA_963573935.1 of Arctocebus calabarensis. Lineage (NCBI taxonomy): Eukaryota > Metazoa > Chordata > Mammalia > Primates > Lorisidae > Arctocebus > Arctocebus calabarensis. The sequence continues at coordinate 16,192 of CAUYON010073201.1, read as the reverse complement.
TATAGATGAAATTAAATGAAAGAGGGCAAGGTTAGCATAATTTTTTGCTCTATTGCTACCTTCATACAGTTTTAAAAGTCAGTTCTAAAGCTAATCATAGCAACATTTAAGAACATTATTTTTATTTATTATTTATTATCATTATTTTTTAGAGACAGAGTCTCACTTTGTTGCCTTTGGTAGAGTGCTGTGGCATCACAGCTCACAGCAACATCCAATTTTTGGACTTAGACGATTCTCTTGCCTGAGCCTCCAGAGTAGCTGGGACTACAGGCACCTGCCACAACGCCTGGCTATTTTTTTCTTGCAGTTTGGCCAGGGCCAGGTTTGAACCTGCCACCCTTGGTATATGGGGCCAGCACCCTATCTGCTGAGCCAAGATGCTGCCCTATTTGTATTTTCAAAAGAAAATTCGTGTTCACTGAATTCTTGTCACATAAATTATACATAAGAAGTAATGTAGCACAGTGTGTGGGAATATGGCTCAGCAGACTTAGAAAGATCTGGGTTCAGACAGTGGCCCTGCCACACACTAGCTGCAGAAACTAAGCCAGTCATATAAACTCTCTGAGTCTTGGTCCCCTCAACTTGTAAGTGATTAGACTCGCAGGGGTTCTCAGCCTTCCTAATGCCACACTCTTTAATAGAGTTCCCATGTTGTGGTGACCCCCAACCATAAAATTACTTTTGTTGCTACTTTCATAACTGTAATTTTGCTAGTTATGAATCATAATGTAAATATCTGATATGCAGGAGACCCCCAAAGGGGTCGTGACCCACAGGTTGAGAACCGCTGGATTAGAGAGAAGCTTTCAAACTTGCGCTGCCTTAGAATCACCTTGTTAAAGCACAGACCCCTGGGCTCTGTGCCCAGAGTTCCTGATTCAGTAGATCTGAGCGGAGCCAACAATTTGATTTCTCACTCATTCCAAGATAGTGGGGACCACACTCTGAGACTGCTGGGCTAGAGGATGCTAAGTGTGCCTGTTTCTAACCACAGTAGAACCTCTTGAAGGTGATTACCTAAGGGACTATACCAACTGGTCAACATACAGACGTTGTCAACATAAGGAATTAGGCCGACTGTACTGATAACGTATAGGTGGTACATGTCTGGTCTGTGAAAATCAGGTCCACTTAAGGCAGGTGGTCAACTATAGAGCTTCTACCATATTTCATTTTCTGTTTCACCATCGTCTGAAATGAGGATTCAAGTAGAGGTAGGAAACAGGAATTCCCACTGTCTCCTAAGGAATCATGAATAGGAACACAGCTTCTTTTTGCTTTTGAAATAGAGTAAAATCACCCATGGCTGTCTGGACATGGCCCCTGGCAAGTTAGCTCTCAACAGTTAGCTTTCTGGGGAGAGTTGGGCAAGGGACGGAGAGAGGGACAGGGACTGCCTCTTTGAGTGTTAATGGGAGTTTCTGATTTTTAAGACCATGGACAGCGAGGGAGATATGTTAATTTCCAGCAGAGGGGAATCATGGGATGATTCCTCCCATATTCATAGGATGAATATGTATTGCTGCCTTTGGGAGGGTAGCAATACGTAAGTACAGTGCTCTGGGGCACTGAGCTTGCCATATGGCAATGAGCCAGTAAGTATTTGTTGTTACTATTTTGTATGCTGTAAAAAGAAAATCTATTGTTTCAGAAGAGTATGAAGTGAATAGTTCCCTCTTCTTCCTCTCCAGCTCTGCTGTCAGTTGGAACCACCATTGGCTGTGTTCTTTGAGGCATTTTCTTTGTTGGTCATGGTTCATAATTCTAAATAATGGCAGAAAGCCATCTCCATGAATCGTGGGTCTTATCCTTCATTCCCAGCACTGGTTTTCATCAGTTATCTTGATCTTTTTAGTGCATAGAGGAAAAAATATTTTTGATTAGCATTAATTCGGTATTAATAAGATAGAAAAATATTTTCAAATATTTATTGATATTGTGCATTTTTTTCTCTCTGGCTACTTATTCTGTGCTTTGTGCATTTTTCTTTGGGTGGTTTTTTTCTTTTGCGTGTGTAGGTACTGTTTGGACGTGAGAAATATTAGTTCTTTATCATACATATTGCAACTTTTTTTTTACATCTTTTTTTTTTACTTGGTTATGGGTTTTTATTTTTGGTCAGACAGAAGTCTCTTGATTGTTATTTTTTTAAATTTTAAAAAAGATTTTGTTCCTTTTTGGTTTCATGGCATCATCAGAAAGGACTTCCTTCTGCTCATGAAGGAGATTTTTCTTTTATTCTGGTACCTTTATTGCACTTTCCTTATCTCCCTCCCTCCTTCCCTCTTTTCCTTTTTCTATTTAAATTAATACATGAGGCCCTCATTTTGTTGTAAGGGGTCCGATGCCTTATTGTCATTTTATTCCAAGGTAATAGCCAGTTGTCCTAACATCTTTTACAAAATAGTCCATGTTTCCAACTTAAAGGAGATGCAACCTGAACAATATATATTTTGGGGTGTCTGTGTATCCAGTGATACTATCCTCATTTAATATTGTAGCTATTATATGTTTTCATATTGGAGAGTATAATTCCCCCCTTACTCAAAAATATCCAATGTTCTCTAGGCATTTTCGTCTGTCTGTTCTTCCAAGAGAAACTTAGAGTAATCTTGCTCAGTGCTCCCCTCTGATGCTGTTTATACATTAATTGGCTTTATAGATTAATTCACAGACCCCGGACATGTTCACAGTTTTGTGTCTTCTTATCTACAAGCATGAGATACGTTTTGCCATCTCCTCAAATCTCTTGTGTTCTGTTCCTCCGTGGAGTTTTAGAGTTTTCCTTTTGCAGGTCTTTTCATATTCCTTGTTTATTTCTTATTTATCTTTATTCCTTTTATGTGGGATAAATGTTTCTGTTACGTTTTCTAATTGGCTATTGCTGGTATAAAAAGATGTGGTTTTAGGTATGTATTTTATTTCTGGCTCCCATCCTAATTATCAGTTCTAACAGTTTACAGTTATGCCCTTGAGTTTTAAGGCAGACAATAGTATTATCTACAACTAATGATGGTTCTGTATTTTCCCTTTAATACTTCTAGGTCTTTTATTTTTATTGTTTTGCTTGTGCTGGAAACTCTGGAATGAGGTTAACTAATAGTGATAATAGTAGATATCCTTTTTCTTTTTACTGATTCAATTATAGTGTTCTGGAGTTTTATTAAATATGATGGCTATTCTTTTTTTGAGATATTCTTAATCGTTTGAGGAGCTGGTGTTCTACTGCTAACTTATCTTTCTATATCAGAAATAAATGTCAAGGTTGCCATATGGTTTTACCCCATTGACCTATTATTTTTACAAATTGTATAACTACATTTCCAAATATTAAAGCATTGTTATAATTAACTTTAATTGTCTATGGTTTTTATTCCTTTAATATTGTACTAGATTTGATTTGCAAGTATTTTGTATGGCTCCTTAATCCCTTATCTGAAACCCTTTGGGTGAAATGTGTTTGTAATTCATATCTTATTAGATTGCAGAAAGGTAATATGAGGCATATATTGTGAATGTTATGTAAGAACCCCAGTGGAGTCTCAGGAAATACTCCTTAATCAAATGCATTAATATTTATGCAGCCAAACATGAATGCAAAGTTAATTCAGATAAATATATGCTCTAAATAGGCTCAGGTCAGATGTGGCCCCAGTAGAAGGTTGAGTGAGGGAAGGTGTGGACAGTGTAGGTCACTGACACCAAATGAGTTATGGAAAAAACGTGTTTCAGAGATTTTCCACTTTTAGATAAGAGACTGTGGGCTTAGCAACCGAAAGTGGAGCTGTTTCGTCCTCGGCTTCCTCATGTTGTAGCTGGGGAGTGGGGTTTTACCAGCAGCTTAAAATTCACCGAGAACCCTTCCCCTTCCTCTCAGCTGTGGGGTAGTTTAAGAAGTACCAGAACATTAGTCTTTGAGGGCTTTTCAGAACCAGCCTGCAAAGACACCTGTCAGGGCGCAGCTTGGGGAGATAAATTTGATAATTATTTAATTTTGAAAATAACAGTTGTTGACTTAGTCGAATGAGTTCTTGACCTGGTATTTCTTTGACATGTGGTTTCCTGGCATCGCGTCCCAGAGTAGTCTCTTATAAAATTTGCATATTTTCTTAATATATCATAAGTGCAATTAATTATCTTTTCTCCTTTATGGTGAGTTAAAGCAAAGATTTTGCCTAATTTATTGTATCACCTGTTCCTGGCCTTCACTGGTGCCCAATGAATATTTTCTGAATGAAAGAATAAATAATTGTGGCATATACATCTTGTCAATTTTTAATTTTATATGTTCATGTTTTTCCCTCTTGGAGAGGTTTATTTATTTTACGGTCTTTTGAAAAGACTGAGCTATTACATTGATCAATCTTATTATTTAAAATTTTTCTAATTCATTAAATGCTTTCTCTAGCTTATTAATTCATTTCTCCTGTTTTTCTGTACAGTTTTTAAACTTATGAGTTGATGGGTCAATTATTTTGTTTTCATTCTAACTTAATAGGAAAATTCAAATTATGTATTTTTTTCTGAATACAGCTTTAGCTGCATCTGGAAAAGTATTAACTAGTAGTTATGTTTTTCCAGTTTTTAAAATTAGTCCGTAATTATATTTTACTCACTCATTAATGCGATAGGTTAGCACATTATTTGAAAGTTTTTGAGTGGTTGAATTTTTAAATTAATAAAATTTCATAACTCCAAATTTTATTCCATTGAGATCAAAAACTGTGATCTATATGGTTTAATCTTTGGAATTTTTTTTTTTTTTTTGCAGTTTTTGGCTGGGGCTGGGTTTGAATGCACCACCTTTGGTATATGGAGCTGATGCCCTACTCCTTTGAGCCACAGGCACCGCCCTGGAATTTATTTTTATGTTTGATTTTTATAAGTGCTTAAAAATAATTTTTCTCTTTTTTTCTCCACCTTCCCCCTGTATCCCACACTTCAAAAAAAATCTTATAGAAAATCTAAGAAGAATTATTTCTCCCATCAAATTATTAATATGGATTAGGTTGCATGTATTTAATTATTATATGTCAGGTTCTTTTTTTCCCCTCCTTTTTGGAGAGAAATATAAAAATAAAGCTGAGTACAGTGGTGTGCACCCATAGTCCAGCTACATAGGAGGCTGAGGCAGGAGGATCACTTGAGGCTAGGAGTTCATGGCTGTATCATGCTATCATCATGCCTGTGAACAGCCACTGCATCCCGGCCTGGACAACATTGTAGATCCTGCCTCTAACAATAATTAAAAAAAATAAAGCAACATGTGGCTCACATGATCAGCTCGATCAGTTTTATAATATATGAAGTATAATAATTGGACTGTTTCTTTGCTGGCCCTGACAGAAGCATTCCAGAAGGAGGTTATTTTTCTCCCAGCCCTGTTTGCTTAGGTTTGGGCCCCTCACTAATGCTGGGACAGAGTTACTTGATTAGCGTTACTTGATGTGTGATTGGCGGTCTAGGGGTGGTATCTATTGCACATTAACTGATCAGGGTGGAGCCTGTTCCATCCTGAGCTTCAAGACAGCACCAGGACTGTTAGTCCTGTTCTCTGTGTTGTGGGATGCGTGTACATTTCCATAAAAGTGGCTTATTTGGACCTTTCATCAATTGGACAACCCACCGTGAGTATGGAAAAGAGAGATTTTTACCCAGAAGATAATTGACTTTGCTTAATGGACTCTAACTTTGGTTTTCTTAAACTATTGTGAACTTCTTTGCACTTTTTCCGCTGGGTTTCAGCATCAAGGAGCACCTTAAGATGCTTCAGGCCTCGGCAGTTATCATCTGTTTTTTAAACACAAATTCCCTCTCTTCAACAAAAATTTGTGAGGCACCTTCAATGTTCAAAGGCAAAACCCAAGATGAATTAGTTGGAACTGTTGACTTCTAAAACAGAGGCTAGAAAATTGTAGGCTGGCAACCAAAGGCAGCCTGTGACAGTGTCCAGTTTGCCACCTGGTTTTGTAAATAAAGTTTTATTGGAACACGGCCCCAACCATTCTTTTGTTTATTTGCTGACATCTGTGTTACTGTGGCAGAGTTCAGAGTGGCCCCCAAATTCTAAAATATTAGCTCTCTGGTCCTCAACAGAAACAATTTGCTGACCCCTGATGCAGAGCAGTGAGGTCTAAGTAGAGGTAACACAGATCCCCAGACACTCTCAAGTACCTGGAAAACTCAGGTACCCTGAGTAGGGCTGGGGTCCACTTCCTGGGTGGTTTTGAAGCAGGAGGTGTTCTTGCTGGCCCTTGGGGTCTGCTCTCGGGTTGGCTGCTGGTCCAGCCTGCCCAGGGGCTGGGAAACCCGGAGTGGCCTGGTCTCGCTTCCCACAGGTACTTCATGTTCCTTCACTTCTGTCCATTGTGTTGGGAACTCCCCTAGGACCCCCGCCTTGGCCCTCCCCGTGGGTAGAATTTACTTGTTCCTAGTCTCATAATTCTGACTTTATTCCTAATGACTCTTCAAGCATAGGTAGGGGTTGGACATGCTGGAAAAGGAGCTGGGAGGGGGCAGGTTCTGGGAGGACACAGGATGAGCTGCGTACACAGGATCAGGCCTGGAGGGCTGCTGTGTGGAGCCCTTGGGTTTGGTCCATATGAAGGGCCAAGCATTAGTGTTTCTTGGTCTTTTTTGTTCTACTGTGAATGTTTTTCATCTAATATCTATATTCATGGGGCTGGGAGATTGTGGGGCTTTGGGGAGTTCTGTCTTTTTCCTCAGAGCCACCCCAGGTATTTCTGTGCTGAGGGCCTGTTGGGTACTGTCAGTAGCCATCCTCCTGGGCCTCAGCTCCTGGCTTGCTTTAGTTATCTTTACCTCTACAAGAAGCACTGAATGGGGGTTTCTTGCTTTCCTTCCAGCTGCATTTTGGCCTTGAACTTCATGCCAAAGTCCGGGCTTCAGCACTGAAAGGCTAACTTGGCTGCCTGTGGAAAGCACTTTTATGCTCCTTTTCCCCTAAACTGGGTGTTGCTGGGACTGCTCCTTCAGCTGGTCAAGAAGGGCAGATTTCTTCAAGAATGGGTCTCACAACCTACAAAGAACAGGATTTCAGGACAGAGGCTACAGGGACCCAGCCCCTTCTCTAGCTGTGTGGCTGGGGCAAATGAGTCATCTGCCTGCGCCTTAGTCTTCCCTTCTGTAAAAGGGGCCAACACCCTTTCCCCAACACTGGGATGGTGAAAGGCATAGCCCAGGGATAGGCAGCCGGTGGTCTGAGTGAGAACTCCAGGGTTGATGTTCCAGATTTCAGTCCTGGTTCCCCCCCTCGCTACATGAGGTCTCCGTGCTCAGTGCTCTGTAGAGCTGGGATGCAACTCTACTATCTGTAGAGTTGAGATCTGGTTGTACCCTCCCATCCTCCATGTGCTTTATCTGCTGAGCTCCTTGAAGATTTGGGGGGTAAAATTACCTTATTAATCCTTCTTTTGTAAATATCACTGTGAAAGGAGAGAATTTTGCATTTACTCATCTTTTCATTATTATGGTAATAGCTTTCAATTTATAACTAATTAATGTTGCTCCTTCCTCACCTGAGCCTTTAATAAGAGAAGCCAGGAAGGAATCCAGAGTGGTTGCACAGCGGGTGGGTGCTCCCATGTGGATGATGGAGCAGCTTCTAAGGGGCAGTATCACACACGCTTTAAATCTATGAATCCCAGTGGTGGACAGCCTGGTTCCTGACCACCTGCAGGCTGGGGCCAGGTAGGGCGGTAGGTCTCTCAGCTGGATGTTGGCAGGTGCTAGGAGCAGGCAGCCAGAACAGGGAGGAATGCAGCAACCACACCTTGAGACATCAGGAGGGAGAACCAGAGATAGTCCCAGGAGGAAGGGATCATAACTCTTGTCTTCAAAATGACTGACATGTGGACCTGGACTTGTTCTCTGGGTTCCCAAGGAGAGATCCAAGAGAAATGGGCAGTGGTTAAGAGGGGGCAAATTTGGATATAACATAAGCTTATTCAGAAGTATCAAAGAGCTGTCTTCTTTGGGAGGTCTCAGATGTCCCCCTGAACACACACATACTGCTAGAGGTATTCAAGTTAATTTGAGTTTAAAGATGCAGGGGGTTGACATGAAATTTTATAGGTGAGGATTTGGACAAGAACCTCCGAGGCTTTTGTAATTGTGTTGCACATCACGTGCTTGTTTTGGGAGGTGTTTACAAAAGCGATTTGGACATCTAGCTGCCACTATTTTGCTTTTATTTATTAGCATTATTATAGAATAAAAGCTTCACTTTTTTTTTTTTTTCTGAAGGCTAATGTAGGCCATTCTCCTGAACCAAGGAGACTTGAGAACGTGGGTGGGGAGGGGAGGAAATGCAATCATGACATGCACAGAGCCTCTTTGATCTCAGGCTTGATGTCCTGCAGGGGGCTGAGATAAGAGATTCCAATTTCCCTGTGGAATTTTCTGGAACTAGAGTCATTAGCTCTCCTCTGTTTATCAAGTGAACATAAACAGGTACAAAAGTGGTTTCCCTTTTCCCTTCTGGATTAATTATATATGTTCCCCCCCAGATTCATTAGGTTTATTTGCCATTGTTTTCTTTTTTTGTTTGTTTTTGTTTTTCCCTATGAAGATATTTGGGACAGTGGGGAAGGGGCATCCTCATCTAAGCCGTATTTCTTCCTCCAGGACCTCAAAGCACGCCTTTCCAGCACTGAATTCTGCAGCAACGGACACATTCTTTGCCTGTCCTACCCAATATGGCAGCCACGAGAGCATCTAACATGTGGCCATTGAGTATTTGAAATGCAGACAAGTGTGCTTGAGGGATTGTGTTCATTCTGAGTGGATGAGAGTCTAGGAGGAAAGAGTCGAATTCTGGGCGAGCTGCATGCAGGTTGTGTGAACTCAGGCAAAGCAGCATCCCCGCCCCCCCCCCCCCACCAGCCCAGAGACTTTCTGAGATTCAGTTTCCTTAAGTGTAAAGTGGGAGTCATAGTGGGAGAGATGTGTGTGAGGGTCCCTGGCACGTGGTCAGCACTTACACAGGTGCCTGTGATTGTCTCTGACTGTTCCGCCCCAGTCTTCACTCAGCTCCCTTCTCAGCCAAGCTCCGCCTTGGGCAGGGCAGGGAGAGGCTCTGAGCTGGTGGTGGTGGTGGGGGGGTGTTGCTTAATGCAGAGATTGTGACAGATTGAGTTTCAAAGCCCTGATGCTCAGACCTAGGTGTTTTTAAGGATTCATGGAAGGGCATGGGGAGCCTTCTTCAGAGAGAGTCCTTTACATGACCCATTTGGTTGGTCTGTCCTATAATGTGGTCTCTGTATGGAGATATTTAGGTCTTTTGACAACAAACACTGATTTGTAAGCTGGAAAATGTAGAATTTGAGGCAGACCCACATGACCGTGAATTTGCTCTGATCCTCTGGTCGCTTGGGCAGATACCATAACCTCACCAAACCTCTATTTTGCCTATTATAACAGAACCTAACACAAAGGGAAGCATGACTATCTTAGTCTCTTTGTAGTGCTGTCACCAAAGACCTTAGACGAGGTAACTTATGAACAGCAGGAATTCATTGCTCGCAGTCTGGAGGCTGGGAAAGTCAAGATGAAGGCTCTGGCAGATTCAGGGTCGGTTGAGGGCTTGTTCTTTGCTTCAAAGGCAGTTCCCTGTTGCCCTGTCTTCACAGAATGGAAAGGGTAAGGAAACTCATCTGACCCTCTTACAATATGCCTTTCACGAGGGTGGAGTCCTTATGACATCACTGCCCCACAGTTCCCACCTCTTAATACTAGCATATTAGCTACTAAGTTTCAATATAGAAAATTTTCGTGTGTGTGTGTGGGAGAGATGCCAACATTCAGATCGTAATGAGGATTAGATGATAGAAAGTAAGTAAACTATTTAGCACAGAATTATTTACTTATTACTGGCCTATAGCAATGCAGATAATGCTAGTTGTTACTGCTGTTCCCTGAGAGCGTGGAGTCGATGCTGTTGCCTACCTGCTAGATTCACATTCCCCTTTCAGGTCCCAGATATTCGGTCTCACGGCTACTGAGGGTGCCGGTGGCTTCCCTGAGCCCTGTCGCGGGAACGCCCTTCTTTCTCGGGGGCAGCCCATATCCAATGCCGGTTGGTGTGCGGGTCTGATGCCCTTACCTCTGTTCAGAACAACTCTGATGGGCCTTCCCAGGTTTAGAGCTCCCTGGATGATCGGTCAAGGTGTATGGGGAGCCCACTTTGCAGGCGGACTCCTTCCTCGGCTCTATCCTGCTTCCTTTACTCCTTTCCAAGGGATGTTCCCAGGGCTACTCCTCGGGGACCTTCTTCTTGCACATATTATCTCCTCCTCGGGGAAGTGGATGTGAGATGGAGTATGTGCTTTTCTCTTTGTCCACTGGAGATGGGCTGTTCTAAATGTTGTCATGTCCATTCTTTCTGACTCTCAAACCCAGCCACACCCCTCCCTTGCGGCAAGAGCAACACCTTTCACTCCCCTGCTTGGCAGCCTCCATCTGCTCCTGTGGCCGGCTCGGTTAGTTCAGACCACCTTGGCCTGGCCTTCCCGGTCCTGATTCCCGTGGAACTTTCTATATTCATTTTATCTAACAATTCATCTTCCATCCGAAGCCTTATCCTCACTGACCAATAGGGGTTTGCTCATGTCACGCGTATGCCACATTTTAATATCTGAAATATCCTTTCCCTATTTTTGGTTGCTGGAATTTTCCTTTCTTCCTTTCTCTTTCCATTTCCTTTCTTTCTTTCCAGGCAACCCCCCCCCCCCAGTCTTTCTGTCAAACTCAGCTCCCCATGTCAAAGTCATTCAGTCAACCCTATTTATTTATGGAGCGTTATACAGAGGGTGCCAAAAAATATATACACATTTTAAGAAAGGAAAAAAAAAAACTATATTAAATTTGTACCACTCCAGTCATGTTTGACTTCTGCAATTACAAGAGATGCTCAGTGTGACTGTGTTCATCTTTTGTTATCAGAACCTATTGATGGTTACAATTTTAATACATTTGTTTCCTTTCTTAGAATGCATAAACATCTTTTTGGTATCTTCTGTATATGACAGGTGTCTCTATAAAGTCCTCCCCTCCTCCTGGTAGAGGAAGCAGAGAGAACAGCTTTCTCCATGAAGCTCCTAATGCATCTTGTTACAAAACTTGCCACAATGTATCCGTATAACATCTGACTTCCCATTATGTGTGTATTTTATTTGGACTCCTTGGCCAACCCAGTGCCTGCCACATAGTAGGTGCTTAATTCATAAAAAGTTCTCTGATTTCTATGGGTATTTGATAAATATTAGTGGGAAAAAAGAGAAAAAGGAAGAAGATATTTTAGAAAGTATCTGCTAGGTTATGCTTCAGTAATAAATGATCACAATAACAAATGACTTCTAAATCTCAGCTTAATATAACCACAAAGGTTCATTTTTCATCCACGTTATATTCTTTGCATGTTGGCCATGGTTATATGCTCCATGGCCTTTAATCTGGTTCTCAGGCTGAGAGAACAGCCTCTATCTAAGAAATTGGTAGTCTGCAGGGCAGAGAAAAGACCGACATAGAAAACCATGAGCTGGGTCTTAAGCTTTCTCCTGGAAATAACACATGACTCTCCATGCATGATGAGTCACATAAAGTAAGTCACACAGCCACTCTGAAATTCAACAGAGTGAGGATGTTTATTCTTTTATTAGGAAGGAGGTAGAAATCATAAAGGCAAACCTACAATCGGGTCAAGGATATATAATCTTCCTCCAAGGAGAAGCACCCCAGATCACATGGCCAAGCCTAGTATCAATGAGTTGTTGTATTTTGAACAGTATTACAAAATACCATAGACTGAAAGGCTGTGCCCAAATGGTACCCCAATCTAATCACCCAGGGGTCTTTTGGAGGTGCTTTGAGGGATACACGGCCATTGAATGTAGGAGAAGAAAGGTGCTACATGGTACATCTGATTTGTTTCTGGAAGCTGTCATTCTTGGGTATAATGCCAAGTTCTCTGCTGCTAAAGCTCGCGATGGAAGCTGAAGCCCTTGTCATCAGGGCCGCCCATTGGTGGCCTGTATGCCTGACTTGGCTAGATCTCTCAAGCAGTCAGGGACCATGGCAACACTTGATGGATGGCTGCTCCACGTAATTTGGGGGCCTGTAACTTGTTGGAGCTGTCAGGCCCAGACAGCATGACTACTGTACCATCATGGCTTTGAAAAATGCCCTTTTCAAAGACTTGTTCCAATCAGTCATAAGATGGAATAAATTGTAGGAAAAGAGAATCTTGGTGACAAGATAGATCTTGTGGTTTGGGGATGGAACTCAAAGCTTGCTCCTCTGCAGGAAGCTGAGTGGAGGCATTGATGGATAATTCCCCCATTTGCCGCCTTTCCTGCTGTGACCTGAAGATACACAGTCTCTTTCTTGGACAGGAGATGCATTAAAAAAATGAGTATCAGAATCCTGACCCTGTGTCTCCAGACCCTCTCATTCCATCCTCTGTTCCCTTCTTGTTCGGTTTATTTCCTCTGGCTGTGACCAGGTTCTGTCTCCCTCATTCTCTCAGAGGCGACGTTTACTGGAGGTTTTCTCAAGCTCAGCCCGTGGTGTTCCCAGGTGTTTGGATCAGATTTGATTCACTCTGTTTCCAGCCCCTGGGGCGATGCACCTTGCCTTAGACCGGGATCCTCAGGACAGAGGAAGTAGCATTCAGTGACTCCGTGGTGGCAGCCCTCCCTGGCACTTTACTCTCTGGAACACTTTATAACCTCAGCTTGTCACTCCTAAAATAGCAGGGCTCTGGAGAGAAAACCAAAGTGCTGATATCATTTGGAAAGGGCACCAAGGGCATCACATTGACTTCCTCCTTTTAGGACTAGCATGAATGAGGTGTAAGGACAGTGTAAGGTGGTGAAGCCTTCTAGAACAAAGTGGGGTAAGAGAGGGTGTTTCACCTATGACACTTACAGGAAGTCAGGTGGGAGTGTTGAGGGGGCAATTGGTTACTAGGGAAATAGTGCAAAGGGCAGGAGGGCAGCTCCAAGAAGGCCTGTGTCCTCTAGCATCTAGAGCAGCCTGAAGCCGGTCAGGCCTGGGGCCCGTGGGGGTGTGACCTCTGCTCTCTGTTAGGTTTAAGGAAGATGCAGGAGCAGCTGTGATAGTTTAAAGGACTTGGCAGTGACTCTTCCTGCCTTAGGGTTTACTATACTTGCTTTCCTTTTATTTATTTAATTTATTTTTTAAAAAATATTTTCATTGAACTGGTTAACATAGCCTTCATGGCATTTTCTTATTGTGTCCCAGACATTTATATTCTGCATTTAGTAAGTTTCACCTATACCCTTCTAAGAGGCACTGTAGGTGTGGTCCCACCAATTACCCTCCCTCCACCCATCCTTTCCCCATATTCTTGTGCTATAATTGGGTTATTTTCCTTTTATGTTTTATTAAAAACGAAGATAGATGTTAATCCAGAGAATTCTGGCTTGTATTATGGAAGGGCCTTTCATTTCTTTTTAGCAGAGAAATCGGTATTTCTTAAAGCTGGTTTGGGGATGGAAATGATGGTGGGGGTGTGGCTCATTCTTTGGAAGCTCAGCATGGGAGCAGCCCTGGCTCTGAGGTTTGTTCCAAAAGGAATCTTGTCATTCATCTCTTGACCAGAAATTGGCAACTGAAATGCTGTTTGGGTTGTGTGGATAAGTGGGTTACACATGCAGGTGGCATATTACTCACTAGGGATGTCATAACAAAATACCATAGACTGGGCGGCTAAAACAATGGAAATGTATGTTCTCATAGTTCTGGAGGCTGGAAGGTTAAGATCAAGGCCGGCACCTTTGTTTTCTCCGGATGCCTCTCCTGTTGGTTTGCAGACGTCCACTTTCTCTCTGTGTCCTCACAAGGTCTTTCTTCTGTACCGTCTGTCCTTGGTCTCTCTCCATGTCTCCAAATTTCCTCTTCTCATAGGACGCCAGCAAGACTGAATTAGGACTTACCCCAAATGCCTTGATTTTAATGTAATCACCTTTATAAAGACCCTATCTCCAAATACAGTCATGTTCTAAAGCACAAGGGTTTAGGGTTGCAGCATGAGAATTTGGGGAAGGGGCACAGTTCAGCCCAGAACAGTTAGGTGGTGCAGACACATGCTCCAAAAGCTTGAAACATCCAACTTACGTGATGCCTGTTCCTCGTGGTGGGCACCTAGTGGGTGTGCTGGCAGCGCTCTGGGCAGGGTGACATAGCAGCTTCCCACAGAAAGGGCCAGGGTGGTAACAAGTCTGAGATTCAAGTGAAAGGCTGGGAGTCTGAAGTATTGGGGACAGGTTACCTCACAGACACTGGAGAAGACAAGATAACTGTACAATCTCGGCAGATCCTCTCGGCATGAGGAAATTTTATGTATTCTGGAAGGTATTCGGGAACCAACAGATAAATGTCCTGGGAAGCAAAGTTTAACTCAACCTAAGACAAGATCCTTTGAAAGGTTAGAGATCTCAAAAATATTGTGGACTATTCCAGAAGACAGGAAACTCCTGGGTACAGGATGTGTTTGGACAGGAGGCTGGTGGAACCTGCAGGGGCAGTTTGACTAGGGGATTCCTTAATCCCCTGTTGGGCATTAAACTGGTTGCAAAGGTATCTTCCTTCACAGCCCTGGGAGTCCTTCCATTTCCGAGGGCTTTGTAAACTGTTAAGTACCACACAAGCCAAAGTCCTGCCTGTGTTTTCATCCTCGGTGTAAAAGGTGGGCTAGTTTCTGGAAGCTGGGTACCCTAACTTAACCTTGTGATACAGTTCCATGTTTTATCTGGGAATCGTCTTCAAGTAGTCATTTGGAGGCATTTGGGGGATGAATGTGCGAGAAAGAGAGAGAGAGTAAGAGAGAGGGGGAGGGAAGAGGAAGGTGGTAGGGAGAATTAGCCCTTCCTATGTTTTGTCCCAGCTGGGCCCTCAGTTGAAACGTGGTGTCACCCCACATTCAGGGTGGATCTTCCCCACTCAGTCCATGGATTCAAATGCCAATCTCCTTTGGAAACACCCTCAGGGACACAGCTGCGCAGCCCAGTTGTTCTTTTTTTTTGTTGTGGAGACAAAGTCTCACTTTATCACCCTGGGTAGAGTGCCGTGGCTTCACACAGCTCACAGCAACCTCCAACTCCTGGGCTTAAGTGATTCTCTTGCCTCAGCCTCCTGAGTAGCTGGGACTACAGGCACCCGCCACAACGCCCGGCTAGTTTTCTGTTTTGCAGTTCGGCCGAGGCTGGGTTTGAACCCGCCACCCTCGGTATGTGGGGCCGGCGCCCTACTCGCTGAGGCACTGCCCAGGCCAGTTGTTCTAATCACATGTCAACCCCCCCTTAGTTTTCCGCTCAGCAGAGAAGAGACAGGCTCAGTACCTACGGAAGCAATGAGAATAATTAATGCCCTACCAGCTACCTCGGTCTCCCTTCTTCTAGTCAAGTGGATGCCCCAAATCACCCATCACAAGTGTCTTCCTACAAGAGCTCTTACAGGGCCACCTCCTTGTTTCTACTGACTATATTGTATTCCATTTCCTAGATACAATGTGATTTACTCGGTCCCAGTTGCAGGACACTTAGGGTCTTTCTAGTGTTTTTCTCTCTCACACAAAGTTGTGATGAATAACCTTGTTCCTTTCTGTGCATGTGTGCCTGTGTTTCTGTGGGACAAATTCCTAAAAGTGAAATGACTGGGTCAAAAGGAACGTGAATTTGAAATTGTAATAAATATCAGCACTTTTCTCAAGAGGGGGCTGTAACCATGTCCACTCTCTTCATTCTGTGAGAGTTCTCAGCCTCTTAAACTTTTGATAACAATGGGTGTTTAAGCTTTGCTAACCTAAAGGTTGAAAAAAAAATGATATTGCAGTAATTTACTCTTAAATTTGGAAGGCTTGAGTTTCATTTGCATTTTTTTCCTTGTATAGTTGCTTTGGTAAGTATTTTTTCATAAATTAGCTGTTCCAGCCCTTTGTTTATGTTTTCTGTTGTGACTCTCCTTTTTGGTGGATTGACAGGCAGTCCTCACATTTTAAGGCTGTTAACCTTTGTCATATAGGCTGCAGATTTTTCCTGCCATTTTCTACTTGTCTTTCACTCTTCTTTATGGTGTCTTTTGCAATACAAAAACTCTTAATTTTTTTTTCAATGAAATCAGCCTGTTTTTGTGTGGGTTTTTTTTT
>CAUYON010073194.1:0-20653 GCA_963573935.1 Arctocebus calabarensis | reverse complement strand
ATTAGCTTCATATTAGGGCTGAGTACATTGGATACTTTTTCTTCCATTCTTGAGATACTTTGCTAAGAAGAATATGTTCCAGCTCCATCCATGTAAACACTAAAGAGGTAAAGTCTCCATCTTTCTTTAAGGCTGCATAGTATTCCATGGTATACACATACCACAATTCATTAATCCATTCATGGGTCGATGGGCATTTGGGCTTCTTCCATGACTTAGCAATTATGAATTGGGCTGCAATAAACATTCTGGTACAAATATCTTTATTATGATGTGATTTTTGGTCTTCAGGATATATACCCAATAGGATACTCTTGATACCATGTAACATGGCCTGGCCTTGATGGACAGGAGCTCCAAGGCCCAGATCAGGAAATAGCTGCCAGGTTAGGCACAGCCACACTGAAATATAGGTCTCCCGACTTCCAGACTAAGACTTCTCAAGCCCCATGACTTACCCGCTCAGATCTTCATGCCTTTGTGTCTCAAGGTCTGCTGGTGTCTCCACCTGGATCTGCTACAAGAACCTCAAATCCGACATGTCTCACGTGGAGCTATGTTCTTCTAGCCACCCACGTGACACAAAGCAATGAATAAAGTGATTGCCAATGATAGCAACTAATGCAGTGCTTCAAAAAGAGGAACCAGGTTGCTCTAATTGAGCTTTGTTTTCAGGTAAAAGTGGAAAGGAAAGACCTCCTAAACTTAAAGACTTTTAAGTTGAGATCTGCAAGGTAAGAGGAAATTATCCAGTCAAAAAGGGAACATGTTGATCAGACAGAACAGCATGTGCTGAGGCTGGGAAGTGGGAAAGCATTTGGCATTTTGGAGGAAAGAAAGAAGGCCCACGTGCATCCTGAGACAAGAAGAGAAGCTCAGGGTAAAGACACAGCACAAGAGTAATTGTGCTTGGGAGTTGGGATGTTATTTTAATCACAATGACAAGCATGAAATGAAGTATACACAGACAGTAGGCAAATGTCAGAGCCAAGGTGAACACCAGACACTTGTGTTTGCAGCCTACTTGCCTGCACAAAAAAGTTTGCATTCCTTCTAATGTTTCCCGGCTGCTGTTTCTTTTTCTGTCTCCGTGATGATCTTTTTACACTGTTCCTCGTTTCCTCATTCTCACCACAGTCTTCTCATTTAGACACTCCTCCAATATGAAGAGTGAATTCTGTCCCCATCAAATTCATATATGTAAGCGCCAGCCCCAGAGTATTACAAGATTTGGAGACAGAATCTTTAATTTAAATTAAACCGAGGTCATGCAGACGTGCCCTAATCTACTACGACTGGTATCCTTATAAGAAGAAGTTTGCAGATGCAAAGAGATCCAGGAGTAGGATGTGAACACAAGGAAAGGCCATGTAAGGACACAGCAGGAGGACGGTCACCTGCAGTCCAGGGAGAAAGGCCACTGAAGGAACCAATCCTGCTATCATTTCCATCTTGGACTTCCAGCTTCAGAACCTTGAGAAAATAGATTTTGGTTGTTTAAACCACCCAGTCTGTGACATTTTGTTCTGGCATCCCTAGCAAACCCTTGCAATGCCACCTCCTCCACCACTTCTTAAAAAGCCTCTTCACTCATGGACGCCTGGTTGCCTCTGAAATATGAACTTGCATTTCATCGGATTTGCCTGGCAAGGTGGTGACATGGAGGAAGCCTCCTCTCCAGTGTGCACAGGGCTGGTGCACTGTTTGAGAAGGGTTTATTGCAATTTCCTCAGCATGCATTTAATTGTTTATTGCATTGCAGCACAGGGTTTCAGCATCAGCCAGATAATGCATATCTGGGGAACCAAATCTGCCCTGTTCTACACAGATCACCAGGAGAGGGGCAGATCATATTTGCAAGAGTTTTCCCAGCATCCAATGCTCATGTAGAGCATCTTCAGGAATATAAAAAATAGATCAAGAAATTTATTATTTTGAAGTCAGAGGAGAAGATGAGGCTGGCAAAACATTGAAGATTTCATTTATACATAGTTTAGAATGTTTGTAAATATTTAACAGAAACACAGAGCAATAAACTCAAATTATGGCTGAGCACAGAAAAAAACGAGAGGGTAATTTATCAACTAAGAGGGAGGGACGGATACTGTATTTTACTGGGGCACACACATTCTGACATACTAATGGGGATTGTGTCAGTTAAATGTTGACATGTATCGAATCATGGCCCAGTCTAAATGCCTTAGTCATGGCAGGGGGTTAAAAAAGAGAATATTTGAGAGTAATGTGAATTAAAAAGGCAAGTTAGTTTAAATTTCTGTTTGGTAGGCCCCCAGGCCTACAAGTCCAATGGGAATATACTCTAGCTAGGGCTTGATGAATGGCCTTAATGAAGTTGGACAACTTGGAATACATGCATAAAATGATTTTAAATATTGATACGATGTCATTGTGTGTCTGAAGATATTGAAATGTTCATTCTCCCAGCAAGACAGGTTCCATCTAATTTATTAAAGGTGGAAATGATTATTTACATTTGAAAATGGAATGTGTGCCCAGATAGAAGCCAAGGCAATAAAATAATTATTGCATTTAGAAAAATAGATATAGTCCATCTTCTGGAAAGGGAAAAATCAAAAGCGGTCGGCCTGCAAATGCCTTGGAGTTTGCAGAAGCTGTTAAGGAAAGAATAGTGATTTCCTTTAAGGTTATCGTCACAGGGTCCTATGGTAAGGATGCAAATAGATCTTTTAAGAACAGCTAATGAAGTTTAATCTGCTTATGCAGAAGAGAAGGCATGATGGAGGGCCTCCCGTGTGCCATGGGGGCTGCCCCACTTCCCCCCAATGTGTCTATTAGGACATTTCTCTGACACTGCCAGACGTCTGCAACCCGCTACATGGCTCTGACGGAAGGCAGAGGCATGGCGTGATAGTGGAAAGCCGAGTTCTGTTGTGATATGAGAGTTTCTACGGAGAATGCCTCCGGCGGCTGTCTGCCTCGTGTGTTCGACATTAGGGCTGTGTAGCAAGCTGGAGTGGAAGTGTATTAAAGCTAGCAAGCAGTGCAGAGTCAGCTGGGGGTTCGAAGTGCTAACTAGGCCGAGGAACCAAGGGCAGACCTGGGTATAAAAATAAAATCACCGCAAGCCTATTTCATTTCCTGCCTATGCATCTTGGCTTGGAGAGCTAATTGCAACTTGGATGTGAAGGTTTTGCTTATGGAAAGTTGCACAAGTCCTCAACTCGCTATCCCATTATTTCCTATTAATCTCCCATCTTTTTGCTCTGGCTGCATACACGTGACAGGCAGACCACACAGAAGCTCTCAAAGCCTCCTTCGCCCCTGCACCCATTGCCACCTCCCAGTCCGGCCAGGCAATCGGCACAGCGCCTGGAGACAGTGACAGGAGCACCCTACAGGGTTCCTGACAGGATCAGCTGATGCCCCTGGTACAATCTCAAATACCTGTGTGACCTGGGGCAAGTTACTCGACTTCTCTGTGCCCCAGTTTCTTCATCTGTAACAGGGGAAGGATAAAAGCAACCCCGGGAGGAGAATGTCCTAAGGGTCCACTAAGTGCATGTGAGGCCTAGGTTCGTGTCTCACCAGGCGATGCTCAATAAGTTGGTGTGACTGTTGATCCTATTAATCACTGTCTTGGACACCAAAGAAGACAGGTAAAAATAGAGCCCCTGTCCTGAGGAACTCACAGGAAATAAAAATAAAATCCCCTTCAGTGTGATAATCATTATTACCATTAATTGAGCACTGATCACCAGGCTTTGTACACTTGACAGGCTCTGTGGCACTTGACCTTGTGGCTATCTCTCTTTGGATTAGGAATTACGTCCCTCTGCAGAAGGAGGAATTCAGCTTCACAGACGTCAAGTAACCGAAAGCACAGCAAAGGGCAGGGCCTAGGACCCAGTCTGTCCTTCCTCTCTGTGCCTCACTGGATTTCAGACACCAGGGGTGGTGCTGAGACACACCCAGGGTCCCTGCTAGCAGGTGTCAGAGCTGCTGCTAGGGCTGCCCCTGCCACACACTTGTCTATCCACCGTACTCTCCTCTTGGGGTCCTGTTACTTGAGAGTCACCCG
This sequence comes from Arctocebus calabarensis, assembly GCA_963573935.1. Taxonomy (NCBI): domain Eukaryota; kingdom Metazoa; phylum Chordata; class Mammalia; order Primates; family Lorisidae; genus Arctocebus; species Arctocebus calabarensis. The sequence goes on along the minus strand of CAUYON010073194.1, from coordinate 16,593 downwards.
TGAGCATATTCAGGGAACAAAAAGAGAGCCTGCAGCCTGTGATAAGGGCAGGCATTCTGGTACAATCACTTTAATCTCCTTGGCAAGGGTGATTGGACAGGGGTTTCTGCTTATGGTCTTCTTTGCTAATGAAAAGCTCAGTAACTGGCTCGGCGCCTGTGGCTCAGCGGGCTAAGGCGCCAGCCACGTACACCTAAGCTGGCGGGTTCGAATCCAGCCTGGACCTGCCAAACAACAATGACGGCTGCAAACAAGAAATGGCCGGGCGTTGTGGCGGGCACCTATAGTCCCAGCTACATGGGAGGCAGAGGCAAGAGACTCGCTTGAGCCCAGGAATTGGAGGTTGCTGTGAGCTGTGATGCTACAGCACTCTATCCAGGGTGACAGCTTGAGGCTCTGTCTCAAAAAAAAAAAAAAAAAGAAAAGAAAAGCTCAGTAACTGCACAGCAGTCAGAGGGCAATGTTCTCCCTGCTTCTAGGACTCTCTTGACCTAGACCCAGGCAGACATCACAGGAAGCGACTGCATTGACGGTGGCCACGGTGGCCACGTCCCATGCTCTCTCCAGCCACAGCCGGGAGGAGCTCTCCCTTCTGAACTCTGACTAGTTTCCAAACAAAAACTTCTCAAAATCAATTCACTGTGTTATCAAAAATTCACTGTGTTTAGTAGAGAGTGCAGTGAATTAATAACAATGACAAAATCAGTGATTAAAAATCTCTGATGTGGCAGACTTTACATACGGCAACTCAGTTAACGTTCACACAGGCGTGAAGAGCACACGCACGTAAAATCATCCCCATTTTATAGATGAGGAACCTGAGCCTCCAATGTGTCTGGGGTCACTCATTTCTGCCATAGTGAAGCTGGGTTTTAATCTAGTCTGTCCATCTAAATCTAGAGCCTGAGCCTGAACAACTTCACTTTCTAAGATCCAGGGCTTCTAGGCAGGAATCTCAATCCTTCAGTCAAGAGAGGTAATTAGGGTAGGTTATCCCTTTTCCAGACCTCAGTTCCCTTCTATACAATTAAGAAGTTGGTCTACTAATTGCTTAATTGGTCTTCAACTTGAAAATTGCATGACTATTAGTTGACACCCACTACAAATGGGTACACCAGGGAAAAGTGGTATAGAAACAAATAGAACTGGGCTTTTCAGCCATTTGACTTTAGACAAGCCATTTCCCATCTCTAACCTAGCTACCGCCTCAGGATAATGGGAATAATATGATTGCCACTTTCATACAGTTGGGGTGAAGTTTAAATGAGATAATATTTAGTGCCTGCCAATAATGCTGAGTGCAATGGTTTTCAATGAAGAAATGCTATCCTAATTAAAATAGTTGTTATGATTAGCTGCTCAGAAATATTTCTGGAATGATCATTGAATGCATAGAGTCTCTAATTCAATTTTTGTCTCCCTTAGATAAATGCATATTTATAACCCTCTCAAAAAAGGAGTTGCCTTGCTAATAGATAAAATGCATTTTATGCTTAAATTATTTCTGTGATTTTTATCTTCGGTGTTCACATATTATTGTGTGATTCACAGTGTTGTGCTACTTTGTAACATTCAGAAATGCTTCCTCTATTCAAGATGTGAAAACAATTTAACATCTCGGACTCACACACAAAAAATTATTTTCTGGTGCCTCTTCTGATTTTGCAAGCAGAAGCACATACAACTTCATCTATATGTCCATTCTTTAATAGTTCCAGACAATAATTGAAAAAGATACAAATAAAAAAGAAAGAATTCAAAAATAAAGAAGAAACAGGAGGAAAAATAAAAGATTTTTTTAAAAAAAGAGGTAATACAGGGCTTTGGGACTAATTGGCTTTGGGTCGTCCTGGGTCTACCTCCATCCCTAAGTGAAGTATAAGAACTTGTTCCCTGGGGGGAGAGAAAGCGAAAGATACAGAACAACGCTCTGGAGAGCTTCTGCTGAAAGTTGGTGGTGAAGATTCTGTTCACCTGCTACCACTTACTGACCAGGTCTACATACATATGGTAGATCCAACCTGGTCTGTGGATCAGGAAGCAATTCCTCAAATGGCCCCTTCCTTCAATCATCATCTGCTGAGAATCTAATTCAAGCCACACACTGTACTTGGGCTCCCTAGAATGTGATAAACACCAGGCTCTCTGGATGCTCACATCAGAAATAGAGGAAAGCATAGCTGTTTCCTCACTGGACTTGCACGAAAAAAATCCTCTGCTCTCTAAAGTTTCCTACCAAGTGATAAGTGGAGCTAACATTATCTGTCTTCTAAGACTGTTGAGAGGTCAGTTGGAACCCATATGCAAAGGTTTTTGAGCCTAACAGATGTGCAAAAGAGTTATTTTTCTTTCTCCCATTCTTCCGGCATTTCTCTTGACCTTTAAACCACTCATCAACTTTTTGTCTTGTATTCTAGTTTAATGGATTCCTTTCTGGTAGTTTAGACTAGACTAGGACTTCTTGAAGACCATGTGGTAGTCATTAATGCTGCTCACCAGATATTGTTAGCTTTCTACTTCCCCAGCACAAGGCAAAATTGCACTTCCTAGACTCTTTGGCTTTAAGTGGGGCTGAGTTCTAGCCCTTAACATGAGTGGAAATCATGTGTGTCCCTTTCAGTTATGGGGACCAGCTTCAACAGAGCCCTTTCCCATGGAAAGAGCAAGTTGAGATGATGGTGGTTACTCTTCAACTCAGGTTCCACGGTGAAATGATAGGGAGTCAGCTCACACAACCACCACAGAAAATAAGCCTCTGTTTTCATATGTTATGGAGATCTAGGATATGTTTATTACAACATTCGTATAACCCAGTCCATCCTAATACTGAGCACAACATATTAATCATGTCACAGTGCACAGCTCCAGCCCTATGCCTAGTGACAATATAGAGTTTCTAACTGATTGAACAAAAGCAGGAAAGGTAGAACTGTAGAGTCTAGAAAGTGAGTCTAAGAAACTTCCAGATGCCCAAATATCGACAGAGATAGGAACACTTAAACTAGACAGAAAGATGATAATCCTCTCATGTTCCCGACACCACGCAGAGTGTGGGAGACACGGAGAAGGAGAAGATGTAATCCTTCAGGAAGGAAAATTCAAACTGTGAGAGAGGTCAGGGTCAGGGTGGCGGAGTAATCATCGGGAATGTGTAAGGCAATAGAGAAAAGTGCACCAGGAGTTAAGAAGACAAAATCCGTATCAACGCAGTATTGGATGGGTTCGTGCTGGACTGGTTGTCACCGCTGCATGTGACTGCTCTGAGCAGGCAGATAATCACCTCAGCCGAGGGGCAGTTCGCTGAAAGGTCATGATGATAATATTCCCCTTAATACATCAGAATGACACCACCAGCCTGTCCATCAGGAGAGTCTGCTTTCAAATCATGTTTCCAGTATTTGGACAGCAATCAGGTTAGGGATCGTGTACTCTCAGTCTGACACTCTGGTTACCAAAGGCATGACTGTGCTAATTTCTATTTGTACAGCTTACAGAGGATGCATGCATGTTCCCTCTCACCCAGGCCTCACAGACATGGCTCTGGAAAAATGGGAAATTGGAGTCCAGAAGAGGGTATTGAGGTGCTAATAAAGAGCTTGGGCTCCAGAACAAGAACCCTTGGGTTCAACACTTGGCCTCATCTTCTGATGGCTGTGTGACACCTGGCTAGTTACTTAACCTGCGAGATGCTTCTATTATCTTATATGTAAAACGGCAATACTAATGGTAACTAAGAGAGATGCTAGGAAGATTTAGTAACTTAATATGCAGAAGACATTTAGATAGTATAGGCATGTAGGTAAATGCTCAAAATGGTAGCTGCTAGTATCATTATAGTTATTATTACTAATTAATGTCATCATTATTTCTTAAGGTTATTCAGCTGGGAAGTGGCAGAGATTTTTGACTACATCATTTTCTGATGGATTCAAGTTGTTGGCCATGGTTAACAACCAGCAAGGATACTCACAGGTAGAATAAAATCTATGTTCTCGGGCTTCCTGGCCACCATATGGAACCGACTGAGCCAACCTCCCATGAGCTCAACCTCCCTACAGAGAGCCACGGTATCCCCACCAAGACTCGCAATTCTGAGGCTGCTCTGTAGTGTGGTTTTCACTATATCTCAACAAACCTCTTTGCTGCCCCAATCCTAATTAGTCCAAAGAGAATCCTCTGGATGAGTTGACTATCAAACTCATCAAGAAACTCTCAGACTGATTGTAGGCTTCAAGAGTGGCAATAACAGCTCGATTTCTTCATTGATTATATGCAGCAGCTGATGAAATGACAAGGGATGGGAGGCTGTTCAGTGTGTGTGTGTGTTTTTTTTTTCCTTCCCCATGCTCTCTCTCACTCTTTAAGTGATTGCAAGTAAATGAAAGAAAAACTACCTGCTGTATGTCATAGCCACCATAACATTACTTTCATACTATCTTTCAAAGGGTAAGAAGCTGACATTTGAAACCAAGAAAGCTCACAGATTGGTGAGAGACTGGGTGAGGATTCCTGAAGAGCAAGCTGTTAATGTTGGGGGGGAGGGTCTGTGCATATCACTCCAATTTATAAATTGCCAAAGAATCAAAAGTTTGCTAAGGAAAGTTGAAAATTTTCCCCATTAACTTAGCTTATACACCATTTTCCTATTGATATAAAAAAAATAGTTTCATTGATCACATCCTGGTGATTAGGCTGGAGGATTCACACTCAGTGCAAACCATTGATTGTAGTGACAATTTCTATTGAGTCAAAGAGGTATTCAGCTCTGATTAGGATCCAACCAGATGAACAAATATCCACTTTCAATCATCTACAAATCAAAGTGCATTTGCCACCCTCTAAAAAGTCCCACCTAATCGCATTCAGATGGACTTCCAAATTTTCCAAGGAGCCTTTCAAAGCCAAGGCAATGATAAGATGCTAGGTTGGTATATTATTTATTCATGGTGACACCTTGGCCAAGGGTGTTGCTCTACTTTGTCCCCTGGAAACCTCTTAATTCCCCTATAGGACCCAGCTTCCAGTAGGCATGGAGGAATCACATCTATTTGAAAGTAGGAGTCAGGAGAGACCAGGGTGCTAGACCATGGGGTCCCCTTAACTGGCTTTAATTTCATTTATTCTTTCAGCAGTGATGCATTATTTCTTTCTTTCTCAAGCAATATTCTAAGAGTTGGAAATATACCTCTGACCAAGACAACTACAAATTCTATGTTCATATACATTTCCATGCATTTGGGAAACAGGGCAGAGGGAGGAAGGTGGGAGAGAAACAGCAATGAAGTAATGAAATCAATAATGAAGACATTTAATATAGTGGCAAGTGTAGCAAAACATAATGAAATAGCATCGTGGGCCAGAGAAGTATGTGGCAAAATTTTAGGCTGAGTCATAGAAAAGTACATTCTCCTAACCTTGACAGTGCCACATTTACCCACTTCTTCCTTTTGCCCTCTCAGCTGTAAGCCTACCTTGCTTTGTGCTAAAAGTCAGAAAAGATATTTTCATATCGGTGTAAGGAAAAGATGAACGAACAACCTGGGACCAGCAAATCTGGCCAAGAACAAGAAAAATGGTGAACTGTACCTGGTTTGAGGATCCATGTTCACATTCTTTCCTTTTCAGCATGAGTACATTCTTATAATATATTCTACATCTAAATTGTTTCAAAACTTCCATCTATTTCTCTATAATAAATATTTTTCCTTTGTATTATGCCAAAAATAACCTTCACCAAGGAAAGGAATTTATTAGATCCCAAATGGCCCCTGGTGATTGGTGGAGATTCTACATAAAGTGAATTAGTAGACAGTGGTCTTTACCCACGGGGGCTTTACGGTCCGGTACTATCAAAGGCTCTGGACTCTGAGTAAAGAGGCTCTGTGTTTAGTCTTAGCTGCACAGCAACAGCACAGTATGTTTTAAAAAACCACACATACACAGGAATTTTTACTGGGGCAAATCTGAATTCAAATCCTGGGACTGCCCCTCACTGGTGGCACTGTCACATTAGACACTTGATCTCTCAGACTTCAATTTTCTAATCTGTCAAATTAAACCAATTCTGCTCTTGCTGTGGGTCATTGTGAAGATCAGAAACATTGCATGAAGCGAGGATTGAGACGGAGTCTGGAGACAGAGTCTTCACAAATGGAAAGTAATATTTTTGCTAATGATTTGGACAAGTCTTTCCAACTTTCTGTACCCTAATCTCTTCTTGTGGAAATTAGCAGGATGCAGAGTAATTGAAATAGACAATAATATCTTTTAAGCTTAAAGTTTGCTGGTGCAACTCTATTTCCTTGGCTCCTTCCACATTTTATTATGCTCCGCTTCTAAATTTCCTTGCTCTCATCTGCACGCTAGGTTCACATGCCTACCCATGTGTCAGCCCTTTCAGTTAAGGTAATTTGGAGACACAATGAGCCAAGTTATTAATTCATGAACTAATGTTTAATGAGCACCTTCTGGACTGCAGGTCCTATGGAGGTTTCTCAGGACATGGGGGGAGGAGTAAAGTGATACAAAGGTGACTGTGCTCTGAGCCCAGTTCTCCAGAAGTGTCCTCTTGACTAAGAGAAATGACATCTACATAATGATTACTCCATAGGATAATGTGCCTATGGGTCATGAGAGGAAGGGGATAAAATTCGGGGCAGAGGTACAAGGGAGATCACCCTCTACTGGGGCTTCACGGGAAGTCCCTAAGACTCAAAAGGGTTTGAAGATGTGGAGGGGAGAAGGTAGGGAGCCTGGGGACAGAAACAGCAGGAGCAAATGTCAAGAGGTAAGAAAGCTTGAGATTTCAGACAGGTCCAGGGGAGCAGGAAGGAAGAGTAGGCCTGCGGCTGAAAGGGACTGTTGGAGTCCAACAGCAGAGAGCCCTGGACACCAGGTCAGAGCTCGGGCTGCTCTGCCAGAGAGAGCTGACCACATCAAGGCAGCGAATTTCAGGGCCACCTTTGAGCTAATCTCTGTGTCTGCCTCTAAAAGGAGAGTAACACTGGATCTTATCTCATAGGCTGGAGCTGAGGACTTAATAGGACGACGGCAGGAGAGACCCAGCACAGTTCCGCATCCTTACAGGGGCGTGGAGACCCCACGGAGGCTCAGCTGGTGGGATGTAAGGTCCAAGCCGCTGCTTAGCATCTCCCAGTGCCAGTCTGGCTGAGAACAAGATGAGAGCAGAGGAAAGTGGCACGCAGAGGGCAAGGGCGACACACTCTGAATGTTATCACAGGAACCTCTGGCTCCAGGTCTACCTGAAGTCAAAGATCCTCAGATTGTAAGAGCCACTAATTCTCTCTCTCACTTAGGCCAGTTTAAAAGTAGTTTCTTCTGCTTACTACTGAAAGTCTTAAATAATATAGACATGTCACCATTCATTGGTGTTGGATCTTGAACCCAGATTAGTCCCAAGAACTGATATAGGAGTAACCAACAAGAAACTTGAACTGGAATCATGAACCTTGGAGGAGGGGTTGCACCGTGTCTTTGGGGGCCTGATGCCCTGTTGCCCTTGCTTGTCCTTCCTCCATAAAGATATATATGTATGTATATGTATGCACACATATGTATATACTCAGACATACATATTATTATACTTCATATTTTGTAGTTGTTTTGGTATAGAGGTGAATACAATGCAGTCTGGATTCATTACTATACATTTGTTATTATATTTCGATTTTTCTTCTGATTATCAAGGAAATTGAAATTTAAACATATTGTTAGCCCCTCAGAGTACACTGGACCCAATGTGTTGTCCTACTGTGCCTGGGGGGTGGGGTCCTTCTGTTAGGACATTCCCCGTGGCCCATCTCAGGAGGGCTGAATTAGTGAGACTTCATCCCCTTTCATCGTATTTCTACTGCTCTAATCCATTTGTGTTACTGTTACTCACTTCTGAGGGCAAGTGTCTTCCAACCTCTTCCTACCCTCTTCCAACCTCTCTCCTACAACCAGCAGGCCTGGATTAATACACCCAATTCTGCTACAACCATCCCAATCGGAATGATCCTTGGCCCAGCCAAGACCCTGTCTCTTTTAGATCCTCACTCCCATCATCTCTAAAATGAAAAGACTGAGCTAAATGATCTCGGCCACCTTCTTCCAACGCCCAAACCCTTAACTATCACCCTTCTTTCACATTCCTGTTTTCATCTCATCCAATTCCTGTAGCCTAACATATACCCTTTCCCCCAGCACGACGCCTATTCACCACGCACTTGTCAATGCTATCCTTAAAAATTTACAGATACGCAGAGAATAAACCAAAAGCAAGAAAAGAAAGAAATAATACAAATGCAGAAAAGAGTAACATTAAAACCAGGATCCTTCCAATATGTTTTATCTAACCTTCTTTACACAGCTTCCACCTTGTTTATTGTATTTGGATGGTAATTCCCCTGGGCAAGAAAGCTATCTGCAATTTCCAAAGTGCCTTCTAAATAATCAGTAATCAAGAAATGCCAAGTAATCATGATCTTCCCTGTGCTTACTGAGGGTCACTCTGAGATCGGGCGTCAGAGGCTTCTGTCTTAAAGTGCTGAAGCTTCTTGCTTAAATGCTTAAATTGATGTGCCGGGGTTACCATGGAAGCCGCCCCCTGTACATCACTATTATTATTATTTTGTGTTTCCCTAATACTTTCATTGAAAGATAATCATGTTATGAATATTAACTTTTATAGGCTGCATTTGTAACTGCTTATGTGTAAAGAAGCAGCACTTTCTGAAATCAAAATGACACTAATAATTTAGTCAATTTACTTTTTCTCATCTCTGTGTTTACAGTTGTGTTATTTTGTTACTGCACGATCTGAATTTTGATATACTCATCCTGGTAATAAGCCTTTTTGTTCTTCATATTTAAAGATTCATTTGTCACACTAGACAGAATTGCTTTAAATGCCTTCATTCAATAAATATTTATTGCATACCTACCAGGTGTTAGATCCCGAGTAGGTACACAGGGCAAGTACTGCTTTTAAGAGTGTCATGGGGGGCATGAAAGAGAGAAACTTTTCAGCCACAAATCCACAGATTAGAAATGATGTAATACAAATAGCAATAGAAATGTGCTGAGGGCATTTTGAGTGGTTCAGGTGGAGACACCTGATCAATTCTGAGGTTCAGGGAGTATTTTCTGAGTTTTAAGGTTTGAGGAAAATGCGGCTAAGAAAGAAAAAATGAAATGAGATGAATGGGGAAATACATGGTCTGTCTGTTTATCAAGTTTATCAAGATGCAGAAAACCTCCATACTCACCAGGGAGGCCATTATTAAAAAATAAACACAGAGATAAATAAAACACACAAGAAAGGCAATGACAAGTGTTGGCAAGAGAAATTGGACCTCACCTGTGCTGCTGGGATTGTCCCTTTGTGTGGTATGGGAGTTCTTCAAAAAATTAAACATAAAATCACAGCACAATCTAGCAATTCCACTTCTGGGTATATAAGAAAAAGAAATTGTAAGTAGATACTCAAAACAGGTATTTATACATTTGTGTTCATAGTGTTGGTATTCACAATAGACTAAATGTGGCCATAACCCAAGTATCCATCAATAATAAATAGACAAAGTGCAGAATACACGTACACAATGAAATGTACTTTGACCTAAAAGAATGGCTGTCCTGACACAGGCTGCCACACGGACGAACCTCGAGGACGTTAGGCTAAGTGAGAAGGACAAATACTGCATGGTTCCACTTACCTGAAGTACCCAGGGAAGTTAAATCACAAAGACAAAGTAGAATGGTGATTACCAGGGGCTGGGGAGAGAGACCCAGGAAGTTACTATCTAATGGCTACAGAGTCCGTTTGCAACGGTGAAAAACTTCTGAAGGTGAATGGTGGTGATGTTTGCAAGTTTGCAATGCACTTAAATGCCACTGAACTGTACATGTAAAAAATAGTAACTTTTATGTTATGCGCATTTTACTGCAGTAATAATGATAATAATAATAAGTGCAGAGACCCACATCACCTTCTCCAATTCCAAATTACATCAGACTGGGAGTCTAAGTACAGTCCGACTTTCCACCCCTTTTCTAAAATGCCGTCTTCCTAGGAGCTGCCGCTGTTTGTGTGTCAGCTTTATTTGTAAATACAATTAAAAATCCAACCACAAAACACCATCATCCAAGGGTAAATGTTCTTGGGCTCTGAAACTCAGTGCTGTCATTCCCATTAACGGTAATGAGAGTCCCATGGCTAAACCTCTGCGCGTGATGCTCAAAATTTACCCCCTAGAGTTTGCAGATGGAAATAAAAAAAAAAAAAAGATTATCTTATGTACAAATAGAAAACAGAAAATAAAGCCAGAATGGCATTCTGACCAAGGAGATACAACGGGGACGATTAGCAGGCAATCTGGTTAGGGCCATTTCAGAGAGAATGCTAAAGAAGAAGACTTCCCCCACTCCTGGCCTGCAGAGCTTTTGTTCATTCCAGAGCAATCAGGGTTACTGGTGGCAAAGGTCAGGATCTTCAGCTGTGACTCCAATATCAAAATCTATTTTTAACATAAAATACCCTCTTCAGTTGAATGACAGAAGGCCTATCATTCCTGTGCTAACCAAAGGTTCTAGAAATTTTGTTTCAAGTGAACTTCTAATGGAGGTTTTTAAGAGTCCTGGTGCATTCTTATAATTAAAGACTTTAAGTTTTTAATTCCCTCTTCACTTTGTCTGAATTTCCCCTGGAGTCTCTGTCACATTCTATGTTGTTAGGAAACGCAATCAAATTAACATAAAGAAAAGGGGTTTATTGGGAGTCAGTTCCCACGCCCTCTCTCTCCCACTCCCCCTTCTCTGTTTCTCTCATCTCTAGCCCTGTTTCTAGCTCTTGCTTTAGCTCTTCTGCATGACACTTTGTGGGCTCTCATTTTCCAGTTTCTACCTACAGACGACATACCGACTTCCTCTGCTTCTCTGTCAACATTCATGTAGACAAAAATGCCTTCCATTCAATATGGTTCCCATTTCTCATGCCACGACTACTTGACTAGGCACATCTCTGTGACTTGATCAGACTCTCCAGAGAAAGGACCTATGGGACATCACCTTGCTGGTGGATAAATTGCTTTCTAGCTAAGTTCTCACCTTTTCTTGAGCAAGTCATGGCCATGCTTCGAAGAAGAAAGAAATTATATTGCCACTGCCGTTGAAAAATTGAGAGCTAGAGCAATTCTCTGAGAGGGTCATGTGAACACAGTAGGCAAACTGATCAACCACCCCAAATGACTAGACTTGCTTCAGAGCAGCAGTTTGAAAAGAACAGTTTATGATCAAGATGCTGCCAAGGTGTCTACAAGGTCAAAATCATTGTGTGCATTTTTCTACTCTGTTGGCATTAGTACTGATGGCATAAAGACTAAGGATTGGTGAAATCTTGCTGGTATCTTAGCAAGAATCAAGACAATGGCACAAAATCTTCTGGTAGTCACCTGAATTTTTCCTGCACTTCTTGCTGATCTTAAAAAGTACACATAGGGCACTTCCGTTGCAGCCCAAAGTGCAATGCTTGTCTTGAGGAAGACACATGGGTAATTGATTGCTTCAGTTACAAGCTGAACTAGCCACGTTTCATGCAACAATATTTTTACTTAAAAAAAAAACTAACAGAAATATTATATCAAACTTGAGTATTTAGCAGAATCTATTTCCTCGGAATAGACTGATGATATCAAGATTCATATTAAAATATCTGAACTTTAGAAAATGTCTGTCCACTACTGTATGTATAACAGGCTCAATTCTTACAAATATTTTCTGATGAAGTTTCAGATATACTATTGATGTGGTTTTTAAAATACTTCATGAGTAAATGTATCAACATTTGGAAGATTTGCTTGACTAGGCAAACTCATATTTTCTGAAAGATCAATGTATGAGGCTGCAGAATTATACATGCATTTAGTCCAACATCCATTCCTTCCAAAGTTCAATATGAACAATGGATTTTAATAAGACAAAAAATAAAAAGTTCATTGATATGTTTTCAGATTTCATATTACAACTAAGCCTTAAGTAGTACTACTTGTTAAGTTTTGCTATAACATCAAAGGAAAATATTTAAAATTATGTGAAAAGACTATTAAATTGCTTTTGGCTTTTCCATCTACATACCTGTCAAAGGTCAGGTTTTCTTCTTTCATCTCAAATAAAATAACACATCACAACAGACTGAAAAATGTGCATATTCTACAATAGTGATTATTAAATCTATTCACTAGAACATGTAACTCTAGCTGACACTTTTTCAATGTGCTATAATATTTCATTGTGACTATCTGTGTACATTTTCCCATCCTGAGAATGAGCAAGTCATTTGTTTCCTTTTTAAAAAACGTATTCTATCTATCTATCTATCTATCTATCTATTTATTGTTAACCATAACAAGCAATTCTACTGTGTACTTTATTTGGTATATGCCTTATTAGGCTCATTTTTTTCTCTTGGTTTTATTTCTAGAAGTAGAATTAACAGTTTCTGGGAGGAAAAGACCCTTTAACTCTACTAATGTAACAGCTAACTCATTCTGATTTCTACGAGTTTAACATACTAATGAATGTAATTCTTAGAACAACTCAATGAGATGGATCATATTATCATCCCCATTTCACAGATGAGAGGACTGAGTACAGAGAGATCACTCTCTTCCCATGATCACACAGCTATGGGAGGTAGGACCAGAGGTGCTCCCTCCCAGCGAGGCTGCCAGGCCCACATTCCTAACCACCTCCTCATCTTATTAGATTTCTTTGCATTGCTTCACAAATGTGTATGTCAATTTATACTCTCTCAACAGTGTGCAACAGTCTCTATTCTCCATGTTCTCTCCAGCACTTGGTATCATTGGAGCTTTTAATTTTTGGCAATTTAATGAGTGGAGAATGGTGTGTGTGGTTGCATTCATTTACATTTTACTGTTTACTACTGAAAACTTTTTCATATTTACTGACTGCTCAGGGTTCTTCTTTTATGACTCACCTTCATATTTTTTGCCAGCTTTCATTGCATGTTGTCATCCTTGTGAATTTGTTGTTTGGGTTTTGTTTTCCAATGAATTCTTTGCACCAATCTTTACCTTAAGTGCCTGTGTGGCATATGTCTTCAGTTTGAGGATCAGCTTTCAACCTTGACAATAAGAATGTTTATTAAAGGTACCCTGTGGAGATATCTCACATGCAGCTTGGAGAAGTTTTAGAGTTAATCAAAGGGATCTCTGCCCCAAACTTTCAACTTAGTTATCTAGCTGCATCACTAAGATGCCCCATACAACTGAACGCCTTGCCCCTCAGCAAATGTGCTGTGCCCATCACCTTTCCCCTCTCAAATGATGACATCTCTGTGCTTCTAGCAGCTGTGCAACCAATCTGCTATGAAATCTTCTTGACTCTATTTTCCACTGATGTTCAGAGTCTACCCACATCGCCTATGAAAACTACCTCAAGCTGGTCCCAGGCACCATCATCCTTTACCTGAGTCACTGCAGTGGCCTCCAAACGAGCTTATTTTAGTCCATGAACCCTAGAATCACATTTTTCAAAGAGATATGTCCCTCTTAATGTGGTGTAACAGAAGTATGAAGGAACTAGAATTTCTCCACTACAGCATCACATTAGTAAATGCTACAGGCCAAGTGCACTGAGAAAGGCTAAAATTATTGAGCAAAGTTTTGAAGAACAATAGGATGTTTTCATAGTTTCAGAGTTTCTCCCTCCCACCAAAATTTCTAATTAATGTGGTAGCTTTACTAAATCACATGACTACAAATGCCTTGTAACTCGTCTTTCCAGAAAGCAGATCTTAAATCTCCTCCCCTGAATGTTGGCTGGATTTGTCACCTTAATCCCAACAAATAGAGTATCGAAACCAAAACAGTAACTTTACTGTGAAGAAACCTGGCCAACACCACTGTAACCAAGTGGCCAAAGTTAACATCAACAGTGATAAGTCCTGTGGCTCCCAGGTGTCCCCTGACATGGTGGGACAAGAAAGACACATCCCCTCTGTTGGTGGTCTTTTCCAAAACCTGTACCCACAGATAATCCAAGAGAAAACATCAGCCATACCCAAGCTGAAACACATTCTCCAAAATTCCTGGGTACCGTTCAGCAGTGTCATGGTCAAGAAAAGGCCAAGAAAGTGTCACAGTCTAGAGGAGACATGGGATGGATGAATCTGGATCCTAAAACAGGGAAAAAATTGTTAGTGGAAAAATATAGAAAATCAAAATAAGACCTTCAGTTGGTTTATAGTGTAGTACTAAAGTTGATTTCTTAGTTTTGATAAACATACCATGTGAACACTGGAGAAAGCTGAATGAAATCTTACATTCTCTTTGCAACTCTTCGATAAATCTAAAAATTACTTCAACTAGAATGGTAAACACACATAACATCAATGGACTCCCACTTCATTCAGAGGAAAATTCAGGGAACTCACACACAGGGGCCCTTGTTCTGTTCTGGAAACTGCCCTTGCACTGACAGCTGGCTTTGCCTGGGATGCCCAACTCCAGTGTCTCCATCACCAACAGCACCACTCCTTTCAAGTCTTTGCTCAAATGTAGTCTCCTCCATGGAGTCACATGAACATCTATTTAGATTGTACTCTCCCTTCCCCTAAAAGCCCAGATCTTCCTTACTCTGGTCTTTCTGTATTCTTCCTAGCATGAATCACCTTCTCATACCCCTCCTTCATTTTCTTACTAATAATGGTTATTATTCATTATTTGTCCTCAGTTTTATAAAGGCAATCTTGTTTTTGTTCACCCTTGTATCCACAGTGCCTGGAAATGGGACTCAGAAAACTTTGTTGAGTGAATAAGTTTGCCTATGTCATTCCTGTGATTGAGTTCAACTTATATATGTATTGTCAGCATAATTGTGCCTAGGATTCCACCAAGTGTTGGAGGCAATAAAGACTTTTCCTGCAAAGGAGACAGGGGCAAAAGATTTCAAATAGTCCCCTATATATGGAGTGAAGAGGCTTCCCATCAGCACAGGAGTAAGCAGTGACTTTCCCACTCCACGGAATGTTTTAGTCTGTCTGGAAAGATGGAGGAGGCAAAGTAAGCCTACACTTAAGGCAATCTGTAAGCCAAGATGAAAGTTATGAAAGATTTAGGTAAGCTCCTTTCTAAGCACCTTCAAAATTCCCAGAGGGCTTTCCTTATGTGGTAGGTATTATAATGAAAAAAGACCCAGACTTGACAAGAGACACATGGGTAAAGACAGCTATTAAAGCAAGAATGATTGATTTCATAACATTCCAAGGTAGCACTCTTTAATTCCAGATACAGCCACCTCTAGATGTCGGCCTCCCTAATTTGCATAGGTAATTGACAGCTTGTTAACAGCTCATTAAGAACACTGAAAACCATGTGACAACTACAAACGTGTTCCTAAATGGGGATAGAGTGTGCGACTTGCAGGATGTTGAGAACTCAATCAGATCTCAGATTAAGGTCAGAAAACAAGTGAAAAAACAGGATGTCAAACTACTTTTTTTTTTTAAGAACTTTATTCAACAGTCCTGTGGTCCATAAGATTATAAACAAAAACCTGGACTGTGATGATTTTCAGGATTCAACTCTAACTGATGTGATAGAGTGAGTTCCAGTTTAATATAAACACTTAACGGCATATCATTTCCGCTTTCGAAAAACACCCATTAAACTGCTTATGCAGTTTTAAATTTTGTTCTTAAAATTCACCTTTTTCATAAACACAAGTCATTTAGACATCAGCATCTAATATTCTGCAAGTGAGAAAAATGTAAAGTGTAATTTGATTTTAGCCTATAAAAAGGAGATAAGTTTCTTGATTTGCACACAGTTACTATCAGTAAATTTGGAGGCTGCGTTTTTTAAAAGAACATTTGAATATAAATAGTGCAAATAATTGTTACATCAGCAAATCTCTTCCAAGCATTAGACGCCTGGGCAGAAATCTTCATTCGTGAACTCGCTGGATGGAATAAGGTGTTTAAAGGCTGCATCAGGTGGCAGAGGAGCACTGCGAGATCAGGGCTCTGACACTATGTCACCTGTGACCGAGGATACACCCTCTCACAGAGCCTGCTGATTCTTCCTCTTTCTGCCTAGGTCTACACCAGGCAAATGAATAGCAAGTAAGGACTGAGGGGCCAGGAAGTGCGACCCTATGCTGGGCCCTTGAGATTCTGAAACCTCCTTTGTGGTTGCAGGCCAGTCTAGCTCATCACGCTGCCCAGCTCTGGCCAACCCAGCCAAACCCACTCTGCACCCCACCTTCCCCCCAAGCCAGCATCTTCAACTCAAAGGGACTTTCTCCCCTGTTCTGTGTCCCTATCCTCTGTCCTCTTTGCACAGCCAGTTCCATGTCATCTGATCACATCCAGCCCAAAGAACACTGCCAAGACAATGGGGCCAAATGGGAGGAAAGAGCACAGAATCAGGATTTAGAGCTATCCAAGTACAGCCATCCAGGAACCTGGCTTCACTGCTCATTGGCAAAGTGCTCCATCCTGAATTAGATATTTAACCTCGGTAGGCTTCACTTTCCCTACCTTCAAAGTAAGAGTGATACTTTTACTTA
>CAUYON010073192.1:0-14032 GCA_963573935.1 Arctocebus calabarensis | reverse complement strand
AGACTCTTGTGATTAAAAAGACTAAGACAGGCATTTATAAAAGTCCATCAGGTTCCTCATTAAAACTGAAGTCACACACTAGAGACAGATGGTCTGAAGGATAATTGAAGGATGGCAGCCGGTTGGGTCCAATCTGTTCTTTGGTTAGCAAATCAGGAGCTGACCTTACACTCAGGGCATGTTTAGAATACCAGATATAATCCAGGGTATGCCGGCACTCCCCTGAGGTCCGGATCTTCCAGGTAGTATACAGGGGTTCTGAGTGCCCATCAGCACTCAGCAGCTTGTAGGCACTGTTCAGGTTGAGACTGGAGGAAGCAAAGTGTTTGTAGACTTCTTCAGTTGGCTCTGCATTGAAGTCCCCACAAACAATAAGTGGAATCTTGGCTCTTTGAGTGATATTTTGCAAGTTTCGGAGAAGGTCACAGCCTTGAGTTGATCGAAATCGCTCCCAGCCAGTGTGTGCTTTTAAATGGGTGACAGCAATACAGAACTCTACCTGACTCCTTGCACTTGAGAGTCTGTGCAATGGCCACCTGATTGGTTTTCAATGTCATGGCTGTCAGCCTTAGATTGGCACTGTTGACCAGCTTGAATCGGTTTTGGAGAAAAAACAAGGCATAGCCATCTGGTCCGTTGTTGTGTTCTACATCTAAACAGGATGACCAGGGCTTGGGGAAAAATGTGCCTTGATAGCCCAGTCTACTGAGGAGTGGTTGGAAGGTATCAAAATAGTGGCCCACCTCCTGGAGGCATGTATCTGGCTCATAGGCTAGAATTTCTTCCAGGATGAGACATTTCCTTTCTTCCCATTTGAGTGCTTCAATGGGGCACTGTACAAAGTTGTCTTTACCTTGTCCAAGAGCTTGTGCGAGGATGTTCCACTGCATGACCCGAATAGCTGGGTATCTACTGGGGGAATCAGTCCTCAGATCCACAAAATCCCTCTGACACCCAGGAGGTCGAGTGTGCAGGACAGCCCTGCATTCTTCAAGAAGTTCTTTAGGATCGATGGGCTCCAGGAGTTCTGGGTCAGATGACACCAAATACTCTGAGTGTTGGGAGGCAGTGCTGCTGTTCAGTGTCCTGGCGAAAGCACTACAGAGTCTGCTTGTACCATTTCCCATGGAATACACTGTTCTGGAACACGATCTCACAGCGCCCGAGGCCGCCGCCAGGAGCCTGGGGGACGCCGGGTGGGGGTCGGCCGCAGGCCGGGCGGCAGCTGCCGGCGAGGGACAGCCGCCGGCGGGGACGACTGGCAGCGCAGGCCGGCGCGTCCCTCTGCAGCAGGGCAGAGCCGAGCCGCCGCGGCTCTGATACACAACCGGCGCCGCCGCCACAACGGCCGCGGACCCTCGCGCGCCAAGAAGCTGAGCCCGGCTGGGGCCAAGGCGGGCGAATACTGCAGACTGTCGCGGCCGCCCAAGCAGATCAAAAACATATTTTTTTGAGGCAGTCTCACTTTGTCACACTCAGTAGAGTGCAATGGCATCATAGCTCACAGCAACTTCAAACTCTTGGGCTTAAGTTCTTCTCTTGCCTAAGCCTCCCAAGTAGCTGGGACTACAGGTGTCCCGGCAAAGTCTTCCTTTGGCTTTGGCTAGGGTTGGTCTCAAACTCTTGAGTTCAGGCAATCCACCTGTCTCGTCCTACCAGAGTGCTAGGATTACAGGTGTGAGCCACCATACCTGGCCTTTCCAACTGAAATTTTAAAGATAATTGTAGGTTCACACGCTGCTGTAAGAAAGACTAGACTACTCAGAGTTCACTCGTATGCTTGGCCAGTTCCCCCAAGGCTGACATTTAGTCAAACTGCTACCAAACTAAGAAGTTCATCTGCCTGCCACCCAAGCCAGTCCACAGAGAAAGGGATGAGAGATCAACAATTGTGATTTTATTTACAGAAAAGCCCAGCAAGCAATTCCAGAAAACAGCGAGGAAATCTCCTCAAAGAGCTTCTCGGCCCTCCTGCTTTCCTTTGCCACTTTTATTCTCACGGTCAAAGCAGCATTGGCGATGTTATTGACCATTATGGTGTAGATTGTTTTTTTTGAGGGAGGATCAGGAGGTCTGACTGAGCTGATGGCTGCAGCCAGCACCAAAGCACAAAATCAGCTTTATTTTATCATTTCTGTACAGGGTTGTCTACTGGGAAGTAGCACAGACAAAAGATATATAGGTCTTATA
This sequence comes from Arctocebus calabarensis, assembly GCA_963573935.1. Taxonomy (NCBI): domain Eukaryota; kingdom Metazoa; phylum Chordata; class Mammalia; order Primates; family Lorisidae; genus Arctocebus; species Arctocebus calabarensis. Next base: position 11,842 of record CAUYON010073192.1, on the reverse strand, counting down.
GTATGATTGGAAAATGTAAATGACTTTAATAAAAACAAATCATCCTGTTAAAAAAAAAAAAACCACTGGAAAGACCTACTAACCTTGCCCAAGGGGTGGGACTGCATTGATTTATTTGTTAAAACACTCCTTCAGTTTGTAAAGGTGTTTTTCCATCTACCAAGTCCTGGGCAAAATCTCTCTTAGGGCCAACATTTACCCCTAGACAAAGGACCCATGCAGGAGCCCTCTGACTTGGCCTCCTCCCTCTGGCACTCTCCACGCCCTCTGCATGCCCCTCCATCCAACAAAATCCCATTTTATCACTGATCTGTGGCCTGTGGGCTCAATTCTAGAATCCTCGAGACCAAGGACTTACTGAAGAAATTCCAGTAACAAAACCACAATACAGTCATCTTTCTGGTGTCTTTTCATTTTCCCCCTAAATCTCACATGGCCACATGGCCACCAAGAGCTAGACCTGTGTGTCAGACAGAAAGCAGAAAACTCGAAACTTCCAGTTTCTCTTGGAATAGCCAAGGGACAGAGATGGAGCATGGAAAAGGGGGCCACTCACACAATCAGCTGGCCCTGTGAAGGGGGGGATGTGAAACCCCACCTATTGTTACCATCTCAGTCATTCTCCAAGCACTCACATGCACACAATTCCAACTTTTTCCTAACCTGGGCAGCCTCGATTTCGCACTTGAACTGCCACTTAGCCATAAGAAGTGACCCAACACTCTCTTAGGCCCACACCACACCCACATTTTCTCACACAGCTCTCACCAGTCTTACCACAATCTAACACACAGGGGTTGATGAGAACCCCACTTCCACTCAAATAGTAGGAACCTCAGATGGATCCTACCTTGCCTTAGATGTCTCCCAGTTCTTGCATGCCAGTTCCTCCTTGGACGAACTGAGTGTTTGACTCCTTGAAAACCCGCTGAGAGGGTCCTTTCTCCACCCAGTCGAGGCATCCACACAGGGAGGCCAAAGTGCCTCCTCCCTGGCATGCTCAGTGGCTCACGTCACCCAGGCTGATCAGGAGCCTCCACATGAGTGTCCAGAGCACTGGTGGCAACTACCAGGTGCATCTGAGACGTTCACTCCTTGCATGGTCTCATTTCCTGGTCAGGGAACTGAAAATGTTGCAAGAAGACAAGGCCCAATAGAAAGGAAGAGCACCCATACCCCATATTTAAGAGGAAAAAGGCTTTTATTTAGCCGGTGGAGCTAACAAATGGCATACAAGAATTTGAAATGGCTGGGCTCCCAGTCTGGCTTGGTCTTTCCCTTTTTATCTCCAGTTAAAAGGTTCTAACCCGCAGGCACCTTTCTCACTGGTCAGTTTGAATCAAGCAGGAGATTCTGTTCCAGCTTACACAGAATTACAGAATTTCACAGAAGTGGAAATGTCCAGTTCCCAGGAAGTTAAGTCTACAAATTCCTAAGAGCTGAGTCACTATGGAGAGGACCCTGCCGGTGTTTCCTTGGGGTCTCCTTGAGAAGACCTCTGTTCTCCTAGACCTCACCCTTCCCGGGTATCCTCTCTCAATTCAAAAATGCGTGAGGCTTTGGCCAAGGTCAATGATATCATCCCTATTGTCTTCCTATTTCATTATAAGGAGGCTTTGAGAAGAGAGAGAGAGAGAACCTTAGCCAGAGTTACAGCCAAGCCTGGCAGTACAGCCAAACCCAGGACATCTTCCAGTGCCATGTCCAGCAGCTTCTCCAATTCCTAGTAAAATGTGAGGCATGTTCTTTACCTTTGATTTCAAAAAAGAAAAGTTAACCTTTTAATTAATGGAGGGTCAAAGTGGGGCTAGTGGAAATACCATGTACAACATATTTGTGTTCCTATACAATATGGGTGAGTTGGAGATTTATCTGTTCTTTGTCCTAATTTAAAATGTTCTTTCTTTTAATTAAAGGTTTATTTAGCTTCAGAATCTAAGTTTCTAAATGGCACAGATTATACACTTATTGATCTATAGCAGATTGAAAAGTGAGAATTTGGGTATTGTGTAAAACAATTTGAAAATCCTCAAATCTTTTCTTATGATCAGAATAAAATTGCATTGAAATATAGATTTTGTGAAAAATGAAATGACCCCACAATAAAGTTGGAGGATTCATGAGGTAGAAAAGAAAAAGTAAAGGGTGGTCAAGTTTTATTCCTTTCGGTCTTTCTTTGTAAAATGGAAGTGTTGCAGGAAGACAAGGCCCAAAGGAGAGAAAGAGCACCCAAACACCACGTTTATAAGAGGAAGGGCTTTATTCACCAGCTGAGAGCTTACGGCATAGAAGAATTCCAAATGGCTGCAATCCCCGACTGGCTTGATCTTTTCCCTTTCTATCGACAGTCAGAAAGTTCCACCCCACAGGGACCCTTCTTATTGGCCAGTTTGAATCAAGCGGAAGATGCTAGTCTAGCCCTCACCTAACTACAGGATTTCACAGAACTTGGAAACTTCCAAGTTCCAGGAAGTTAAGTTTATAAATTCCTAAGGGCTGAGTCACCATGGAGAGGACCCTGCAAGTGTATCCTTGTGGTCTCTTTGAGAAGACCTATTCTCCCAGACCTCACCGTTCTCAGGCATCCTCTCTCATTATCACTGATCTGTGGTCTGTGGGTTCATTCTTCGAATCCCCAAGACCAAGGACCTACTGAAGAGTGAAATTCCAGTATCATTATCACCAGTAATAGTTCAGAACTCAAATATGTTGATGAAACTGTTCCCAGAACCACAGAGAAGTGAAAAAAACTCAAAGAAGACAGTAAGAGAATTGGTCTTTTGTGTCTGGGATATACCACCCTCTTTCTGCCTGGCATCAAGTCCATGGAAAATTTCCTCCCAATTCACAATTTATACACTGGAAAAAGTGAGAATGAGTAGACAATCAGCTTCCCCAACAGTTCTCTAGAGAGAGGCCAATCTTTGCCTTAACACATCAAAACCATCAAGAGTGTTAGAAGGAAGCAAATATCCCCAAGGACAGGTAGAGTAAAAGGGAGAGAACAGACTTATTATCCTCTGCTATGGAAACTCTGCTCTGTAAGTGGATCTAAGGAGACACCAAATAAGAATGGCTAATACTCACTTTGAGACCTCCTCCATTTGGGATGGGTAACATTCTCATTGTTTACCAGAGCAGAGGAGAACCTGAGCTTAAATTACCATCTACAGCAAAAAAAAGAGGCAAAGAATTATAAGCAAATATATGCTAAGAATTTCTTTTTTTTTTTTTGTAGAGACAGTCTCACTTTATTGCCCTGGGTAGAGCCTTAAGCTGTCACCCTGGATAGAGTGCTGTGGCATCACAGCTCACAGCAACCTCCAGCTCTTGGGCTTTAGCGATTCTCTTGCCTCAGCCTCCCTAGTAGCTGGGACTACAGGCACCCGCCACAGTGCCCAGCTATTTTTTTGTTTTGTTTTGTTTTGCAGTTTGACTGAGGCCAGGCTTGAACCCGCCACCTTCGGTATATGGGACTGGCACCCTACTCGCTGAGCCACAGGAGCCGTCCTATGCTAAGAATTTCTAAACAAATATACCAGATAGAGAAGGCTAGTATAAATAACTAATCATTCAATGCAAAGACATAGATGTACTTCACAAGAAATAGTAGCAAATAGGAAGCCATGACCTCCCCAAGTGGACAAAGCAAGAAATGAATGACTGACCCTGATGAGACAGCAACACGTGAACTCTCTGAACAAAAATTCACAATCATAGTTTTAAGGAAACTCAGTGCCATCAAAGATAACACAGAAAAATAATTCAGAAATTTATTAGAGAAATTTAATAAAGACATTAAAATACTAAAAAAAAAAGCAATAGGCTTGGTGCCTGTGGCTTAATGGGCTAGAGTGCCAGCCACATACACCTGAGCTGGTGGGTTTGAATCCAACCTGGGCCCGCCAAATAACAATGACGGCTGCAACCAAAAAATGGCCAGGCATTGTGGTGGGCACTTATGGTCCCAGTTACTTGGGAGGTGGAGGCAAGAGACTCACTTAAGCCCAGGAATTGGAGGTTGCTGTGAGCTGTGATGCCACAGCACTCTATCCAGGGTGACAGCTTAAGGCTCTGTCTCAAAAATTAAAAAAAAAAAAAAAGCAATAATCTTAGAACTGAGAAATACATTTGCTAAAATGGCAAGTTCATTAGAAGTTCTCAGTAGCAAAATGGATCAAAAAGAGGAAAGAAGCAATGAGTTCAGAGAAAGACTATATCAAAATATCAATCAGACCATAAAAAAACAAAGAAAAGGTATACAAACTACCTACCAGATATAGAAAATTACCTCAAAAGACCAAATTTGAGTCTTATTGATGTTCAAGCCAGACTTGAGGAAGAACAAGGGGTAAAAAGCTAATTCAAAGAACTAATAGCAGAAAATGTTCCAAATCTTGAGTAAGATCACAGGTACAGAAAGTTAGAAAACACCAAACATATTTGACCCAAATATGTTTACCCCGCAAGGCATGGAATAATCAAACTATCCAAGAAAAAGGACAAAGAAAATCCTAGAAGGAGCAAGAAAAATGAATCAAATAACATAAAAATTTCAATTCATTAGGCAACTGATGTCTCAACAGAAATCAGATAGGCCAAGAGAGAATAGTATTGCTTTCAAAACTTTAAAAGAAACTTCCATATAGGAATACTGTATTCAGCAAAGTTATCTTTCAAATATGAAGGAGAGATAGTCTTTCCTAAATAAACAAAAGCTGAGAGAATTCCCCACCGTCAGACCTGTCTTACAACAAATACTAAAGAGTTCTTCAGTCTGAAAGAAAAAAGCTACTGATGTATGAAAAGAAAATGCATAAAGATGTAAAACACATGGGTCAGATTAAATACATGGACAAACCCAGTATACTCTGATATTGTAATTGTGATGTTCAGTCCATGCATAATTCCTGTATGAAGTCCTGGAGATAAACCCAACTGTTGCAAACCAGTGCAGAGTACGGGAATGAACCAGAGTGGAATTGGTGAGAATGGAGAAAAATACAGCACAAAAGAAGGCACAGAGATGAAAGATGGAGTTGGGAGGTCTGGCTGAGCTGATGGCTGCTGCCAGCACCAAAGCACAAAATCAGCTTTATTTTATAGTATCTTTACAGGGCTGTCCAGCAGGAAGTAGAGACAATATGGGGAAATAGCATAAACAAAAGACATATTTTTGCTTTTATAGTAAGACAGGAAGATGTAAATGACTTGAATAAAGACAAATCCTCTTGTTAATGGTTTCTGTTCAACTTCATTAACATATGATGAGGAGAAGGAAGGGAACGATTACAAAGATCTCTGCATAATTAACTAGACAAAGAAAGAGATACTTGGCTTCTGGCAGTGGGAGCATGAACAGAGGAATATGGTTGTTTAGGGAACAAAGGAGAAGCAGTTTGGGGTTCATCTCACAGCCCGCTCCCCACACCCAAGAAAACAATAGCTATAGCAATCTTTTGAGAGATAGATAATACAAAATATATAAGTTGAGATACTAAAAGTCAAAATGTGGGAAGATGTTTCTTTTTTTTCTTTAAGATCTAAGATAAATTGCTATCTCTTTACTCATTATAAGATTTTTTTTTGTAAGTCCCATGGTAACCACAATGCATAAACCTATAACAGATTAATTACAAGTAAAAAGCAATAAATTAAATCATATTACCAGAGGAAAATAACCTAACCACAAAGGAAGATAGTAAGAAAGGAATAAAAGAAGAAAACAGTTAAAAACAGCCAGAAAACAAAGAAAAAGAAAAAAAGAAACCAGAAAACAAAGCAATAGCAATAGCAATAAAGCAATGGCAATAGTAAGTCCTTACTTACCAATAATAACACTGAATGTAAATGAACTCAATTTTCTGATTAAAAGGCAAAGAGTAGCTGAATGGATAAAGAAATAAGACTCACCTATAAAGGCACACAATACACATTGACTAAAAATGATGGAGTGAAAAAAAATTCCATGCAATTAAAAAACCAAAAAAGAGTAGGAGTTGTGGCTCTGTGCCTGTGGCTCAATGGGCTAAGGCGCCAGCCACATACACCTGAGCTGGCGGGTTTGAACCCAGCCCAGGCCCGCCAAACAACGATGATGGCTGCAACCAAAAAATTGGCCAGGTGTTGTGGCAGGCGCCTATAGTCCCAGCTACTTGGGAGGCTGAGGCAAGAGACTCGCTTGAGCCCAGGAATTGGAGGTTGCTGTGAGCTGTGATGCCACAGCACTCTATCCAGGGTGACAGCTTGAGGCTCTGTCTCAAAAAAAAAAAAAAAAAAAAAAAGAGTAGGAGTTGTGATACTTACGTCATATAAAACAGACTATGAATTAGGGATAGTAAAAAGAGACAGGTCACTATTTAAAGATAAAGGTGTCAGTTCAGCAAGAGGATATAATAATTAAAAGTATTTATGCATCCAACCTCAGAGCTCCCAAGTATATAAAGCATGTATCAATAGATCTAAAAGAAGAGACAGATTACTGTATATTACTCACAGGGGACTTGAACATTCTACTCTTTGTAATGGACAGAAAATCAACAAAGAAACATCATAGTTAAACTACACATTAGATCTAATAGGCCTAATTGGCGTATACAGAACAGGTTCCTCAACTGCTTCAGAGTACACATTTTTGTTTTTTTTTTTTTGAGACCGAGTCTCACTATGTCACCCTTGGTAGAATGCCATGGTGTCATAGCTCATAGCAACCTCTAACTCCTGGGCTTAAGCAAATCTCTTGCCTTAGCCTCCCAAGTAGCTGGGATCACAGGCACCTGCCACACCCCTGGCTATTTTTTGTTGCAGTTGTCATTGTTGTTTTTTAGCTGGCCTAGGCCGAGTTTGATCCTGCCAGCCCTGGTGTATGTGGCCTAGTGTTATGTGGCCCACTGAGCTACGGGCAATAAGCCAGAGAATACATTGTTTTTCACCAGAACATGGAACATTCATAGAATTGACCAGTCTTAGATCACAAAACAAATCTCAACAATTTCAGCAAAGTAGATATCATGTCAAATATAATTCTGACCGCAGTGAAATAAAACTAGAAATCAATTATAAGAGGAACCTCAGAAACTACTTGAATATGGGCAGTGCCCATAGCTCAGTGGGTAGGGCGCTGGCCACGTATACTGAGGTTGGCAGGTTCGAACCTGGCCTGGGCCAGCTGAAACAACAATGACAACCAGCACCACAACAAAAATATCCAGGTGTTGTGGTGGCACCCGTAGTCCCAGCTACTTGGGAGGCTGAGGCAAGAGAATTGCTTAGGCCAAGAGTTTGACGTTGCTGTGAGCTGTGACGCCACAGCATTCTACCCAGGGTGATAGCTTGAGGCTCTGTCTGAAAAAAAAAGAAAAAGAAAAGGAAAGAAACTACATGAACACATGGAAATTAAACATGTTTCTGAATGACTAATGGGGCAATGAAGAAATTAAAAAGCAATTAAAACTTTTTTGAACCAAATGAAAATACAAATATAACATACCAAAACTATTGCATACAACAGAAGCAATAGTAAGAGGGAAGTTTTTAGCAATAAATGCTTAAATCAAAAAAGTAGAAAGTCTAACCTAACAAAGTACCTCAGGGATCTATAAAATCAAGAACAAACAAAATGCAAAATTAGTAAAAGAAAAGAGATAATAAACATCAGGGAATAAATAAATAAATTTGAGACTAAAAAAATAGAGAAGACCAATGAAACAAAACGTTGGCATTTGAAAATGTAAATAAAATCAACAAAACTTTAGCTAGGGCTTGATGTGATAGCTCACACCTATAATCCTAGCACTCTGTGAGGCAGAGGAAGGAGAATTGCTTGACCTCAGGAGTTTGAGACCAGCATGAGCATGGTGAGATCCTGTCTCTACTAAAAGTAGAATAAAAATTAGGTGAATATGCTGGCACACTCCAGTGATCAGAAGTTTTAGGTTGTTCTGAGCTATGCTGAGGCCACATCATACTAGCCCGGGTGACAGAGCAAGACTCTGTTTTAACAAAACAAAACGAAAACTTTAGCTAGACTAACTAAGGAAAAAAAGAGAGAAGACCCAAATAAATAAAACAAGAAATGAAAAAGAAGACATAACAACTGATATCAGTGGAAGACCTAGAAAAAAATGGTTAAATTTCTGGACACATGTGACTTACCAAGTCTGAACTACAAAGGAATGGAAAACCTCAATAAACCAATAACAAGTGATGGGTTGGAGGCTGTAATAAAGAATCTCCCAGTAGAGAAAACCCTGAGAACTGATGGCTTCACAGTTGAATTACCCCAAACATTTAAAGAAGAAATAATACAAATTCTACTCAAAGTCTTTTAAAAAATTGAAGAGAAGGAAATACTTCCAAACTTATTCTACAAGGCCAATTTTCCCCTAATACAAAACTCATACAGGCTCGGCGCCCATAACACAGTGGTTACGATGCCAGCCACATGGGCTGAGGCTGGTGGGTTCCAGCCCATTCTTGGCCAGGTAACCAACAATGACAACTGCAACAACAATAACAACAACAACAACTACAAAATAGCCAGGCGTTGTGGCAGGTGCCTGTAGTCCCAACTACTTGGGAGGCTGAGGCAAGAGAATCACTTATGCCCAAGAATTTGAGGTTGCTGTGAGCTGCGATGCCACAGCACTCTACTGAGGGTGACATAGTGCAACTCTGTCTCAAAAAAAAAAAAAAAAAGCATAACAAAAAAAGAAAACTATACAAAAATATCACTGATGGGGTGGTGCCTGAGGCTCAAAGGAGTAGGGCGCCGGCCCCATATGCCGGAGGTGGCTGGTTCAAACCCAGCCTCGGCCAAAAACTGCAAAGAAAAAAAAAATCACTGATGAACATAAATACAAAAGTCTTCAACAAAATACTAGCAAACAGAATAAAAACATATTAAAAATATCATTCATGGCTCAGTGCCTGTAGCTCAAGTGGCTAAGGCACCAGCCACATACATACACAGGAACTGGTGGGTCTGAATCCAGCCCGGCCCACCAATAAACAACAATGACAACTACAATCAAAAACATAGCCAGACGTTGTGGCGGTCACCTGTAATTCCAGCTACTTGGGAGGCTGAGGCAAGAGAATCCCTTAAGCCCAAGAATTGGAGGTTGCTGTGAGCCATGATACCATAACACCAGGGTGACAGCTTGAGACTCTGTCTCAAAAAATATATCATTCACCATAAACAAATGGGATTCTCTCAGCAATGCAAAAGTGGTTTATTATGAGCAAATCAATAAATGTGACACTTCACATTAACAGAACCAACAAGAAAAAAAATATCATATTCAACATCTTTTTTTTTTCTTTTTTGAGACAGAGTCTCACTATGTTGCCCTCAGTGAAGTACTGTTGCATCACAGCTCACAGCAACCTTCAGCCTCTCAAGTAGCTGGGACCATAGGCACCAGCCCAGTTATTTTTGTTTTGTTGTTGGTGAGGTTGTCATTGTTGATTAGCTGGTTCTGGCTGGATTTGAATCTGATAGCCTTGGTGTATGTGGCCAGAGCCAGTAACCACTGTGCCATGAGTACTGAGCCTTTTTTTTTTTTTGACAAAGATTCTCACTATGTCACCCCCCATAGAGTGTTGTGGTGTCTCAGCTCACAGCAACCTCCAACTCTTGGGCTTAAGTGATCCCCTTACATCAGTTTTTTTGTATTTTTAGTAGCAACAGGGTCTCACTTTGGCTCAGGCTGGTCTTGAACTCATGAGGTCAAGCAATCCACCCACCTTAGCCTCCCAGAATGCTAGGATTACAGGCTTGAGCCACCTTGCTCTGTGAATAAACACCATTTTTTTTTTTTTTTTGTGGAGACAGAGTCTCACTCTATCGCACTCAGTGGAGTGCTGTGGAGTCACAGCTCACAGCTACCTCCAGCTCTTGGGCTCAAGCGATTCTCTTGCCTCAGTCTCCCAAGTAGCTGGGACTACAGGCACCCGCCACAGCGCCCAGTTAATTTTTGATGCAGTTTGGCCGGGGCTAGGTTTGAACCCGCAGCCCTCGGTATATGGCGTCGGTGCCCTACTTGTGGAGCCACAGACGCCGCCCATAAGCACCATTTTTGACAAACCCATACCTAACATCATATGGAACAGGAAAAACATTGAAAGCCTTTCCTATGAGATCTAGAACAACACAAGGATCCTCACTTTCAACACTTTATTTAACATAATACTGGATGTCCTGCTCAGAATAATTATGCAAGCGAAAGAAATAAAGCACATGCAAATTGGAAATGCAGAAGTCAAACTAGGCTTAGCCACAAACAGCTTGATCTTACAATTAATAAAACTTAAGCATTCCACTAAAAAACTGTTAGAACTGATAAATGAATTTATTAAAGTTGCAGGATGCAAAATCAACATACAAATATTGGTAGGATTTATTCATGCCAACAGTGAACAATTTAAAAAAAAAATCAAAGTAGCAATCTCATTTAAATAGCTACAAAAAATATAAAATACCTAGGAATCGGCTCGGCGCCTGTGGCTCAGCGAGCTAAGGCGCCAGCCACGTACACCTGAGCTGGTGGGTTCGAATCCAGCCCGAGGACCCGCCAAACAAAAATGACGGCTGCAACCAAAAAATGGCCGGGTGTTGTGGCGGGCGCCTGTAGTCCCAGCTACTTGGGAGGCAGAGGCAAGAGACTTGCTTGAGCCCAGGAATTGGAGGTTGCTATGAGCTGTGATGCCACGGTTCTCTATCCAGGGTGACAGCTTGAGGCTCTGTCTCAAAAAAAAAAAAAAATACCTAGGAATCAATTTAATCAAATATATGAAAGATCTACGTCAGGAAACTATAAAATGCTGATGAAAGAAATCAAAGAGTACACAAAAAACCTTATACAAATACCAATGACATTTTTTATAGAAATTTTAGGACAAAATACTAAAATTTATACAGAAGCACAAAATACCTAAGTCACCAAAGCAATCTTGAGCCAAATGAACAAAGCAGGAGGCACCATACCACCTGACTTCAAAATCCACTACAAAGCTATAGTAACAAAGATACATAGACCAGGGAAATCGATTAGAGAACACAGCTGTAAACCCATGCATTTACAGCCAACTCATCTTTGTGGGGCACCAAGAACATACAATGGAAAAAGGACAGTTTCTTCAATAAATGGTGCTGGGAAAACTGAATAACTAGAAGAATAAAACTACATTCCTCTCTCACTATACACAAAAAGCAAATCAACATGGACTAAAGACTTAAACCTAAGAGTTGAAACTATGAAGTGACTAAAAGGAAACCTTGGAGAAATGCTTCATTTCTTCAAATGCTTCATATTGACCTGGAAAAAATATTTGTGTATAATACCTCAAAAACTCAAGCAACAAAAGGACCCATAGACAAATGGGACTAAATCAAGCTAAAAAGCTCTGCATGGCAAAGGAAAAGGAAACAATCAACAAAGTAAAACACAATTCACAGCTGACAAGGGATTAATAACTGGAATATATAAAGGAGCTTAAACAATTTAATAGCAAAACCCCAAATAATCTGATTGAAAAATGGTCAAAAGATCTGAATAGACATATCTTTTCTTTTTTTTTTTGAGATAGAGCCTCAAGCTGTCACCCTGGATAGAGTGCTGTGGCATCACAGCTCACAGCAACCTCCAATTCCTGAGCTCAAGTGAGTCTCTTGACTCTGCCTCCCAAGTAGCTGGGACTACAGGTGCCCGCCACAACGCCCAGCCATTTTTTGGTTGCAGCCATCATTGTTGTTTGGTGGGCCTGGGCTGGATTTGAACCTGCCAGCTCAGGTATACATGGCTGGCGCCCTAGCCCATTGAGCCACAGGTGCCAAGCCTAA
>CAUYON010073185.1:0-57128 GCA_963573935.1 Arctocebus calabarensis | reverse complement strand
TTTTCTATTTGTTAACATCTTCAGCTATTTCTTTTCTCAGAGTTTCATAATTCTCTTTATAGAGATCTTTCATGTCCTTTGTTAGGTAAACTCTCAAATCGTTCATCTTCTTTGGCACAACTATGAAGGGAATAGAATCATGACTGTTTTTTCAGCTTGACTATTATTGGTATATATAAAAGCTACTGATTTGTGAGTATTGATTTTGTATCCCAAGATGCTATTGTATTTCTTGATCACTTCTAAGAGTTTTGTAGTTGAGTCCCTGGGGTTTTCCAGGTATAAAATAATATCATCTGTGAAGAGTGAAAGTTTGATCTCCTCTGATTCTATTTGTATACCTTTGATTGCCTTCTCTTGCCTGATTGCGATGGCTAAGACTTTCATACTATGTTAAAAAGCAGTGGAGACAATGGGCAACCGTGCCTGGTTCTTGATCTGAGTGGAAATGTTTTCAATTTTACTCCATTCAATATGATATTGACTGTGAGTTTGCTGTAGATGGCCTCTATCAGTTTGAGAAAAGTCTCTTCTATACCTATTTTCTTAAGTGTTCTGATCATGAAAGGATGCTAGATATTGTCAAAAGCTTTTCCTGCATCTATTAAGGGAATCATATGGTCTTTGTTTTTTAGTTTGTTTATGTGATGTATCATATTTATAGATTTACTTATATTGAACCAACCTTGAGAACCTGGGATAAAACCCACTTGGTCATGATGTATAATTCATTTGATACGTTGCTGGATTCTGTTTGCTAGGATCTTATTGAATATTTTTGCATCTATGTTCATTAAAGATATTGGTCTATAATTTTCTTTTCTTATTGGGTCTTTTCCTGGGGTGGGGATCAGGGTGATATTTGCTTCGTGAATGTATTGGGACGTATTCCTTCTTTTTCAATGTTTTGGAAAAGGTTAAGTAATATTGGTACTAGTTCCTCTTTAAAGGTTTGGTAGAATTCTGATGTGAAGCCATCTGGTCCCGGACTCTTCTTTTATGGGAGGTTTCATATAGTTGATTCTATTTTAGTACTTGATATAGGTCTGCCTTTCAGCATTTCCAATTCTTTCTGATTAAGTCTAGGAAGTTGGTGTGCTTCCAAGTATTGGTCAATTTCTTTCAGATTTTCATATTTCTGAGAATAAAGTTTTTTGTAGTAGTCATTAAGGATTTTTTGAATTTCTGAAGTGTCTGTTGTTATTTCACCTTTGCCATTTCAATTGATGATATTATGGACTTTAATTATCTATTTTTGGTTAGGTTGGCCAAAGGTTTATCAATTTTATTGAATTTTTCAAAAAAACAACTTTTTGATTTGATAATCTTTTGAATAATTCTTTTGTTTTTGATTTCATTTAATTATGCTCTAATTTTAGTTATTTCTTTTCTTCTGCTGGGTTTGGGGTTGGAACGTTCTTCCTTTTCTAGTTGCTTAAGATGTCCCATTAAGTTATTGACTTCCTCTTTTTCCGTTCTCTTGCATGTGTAAGGTTCATGAAGCAAAATTAGATGGCAGGCAGTCATACCCTGTGTGTGCTATTAACATTATTTTTGATATTTTCTTCTATAATTAATTTTTTAATTGTCCCACAAATAGACTTTACTATAAGTGGAAGGAAATGCAAAGAAGCTGAAAGAAAGAATCAGGCACAGAGGTGCATGTTTGTAGTCCCAGCTACTGGGTACAGAGGCTGTCATGGGATGATCCCTTGAGCCTGGGAGTTTGAGTCCAGCCTGGGCAGCATAGCAAGACCCCATCCCTAAAAAAAGAAAGAAGGAAAGTAAATTCATAGTGTGGGTTCCCAAAGAAACCACTGTGAATATTTGAGCGGAGTTCCTTCCAGGCTCTTCTCTACACATGTGTGTCGAAAGCTCTATGTGTATATGTCTATTGAAGACTACAGAATAATATTTTACACCTATTGTTTTATTAAGTTTTCTCCTTTTCCTCACTTACTGGTATTTCAATAACATTTTGCTTTGTCAACCAACATTTGTCCACAGCATTCTTCTTCATGGCTTGGAGCATTTGATGGATTGGGCATGCTGTGGCTTGGGCTGCCAGCTGCTATACAGCCAAACTGTTAAAGTGACAGTTTAACTGGACACTGTTAACACTACAACAACGTTTCCATCTCTAGCCTTTGCCCAGAGGATGAGGCTCAGGAGGCCTCCTTAACACCCTCCTTGGGTGGAACTCAAGGGGGCTCCTGGGGGCAGAAAAGGAACTAGCTCCCCACAGGCAGGCCTGGATCAGCTTAACCCCAGCCCTCCTCGGCCTGCTTTGGGGCCTCCTACCAAGCTGGGGATGCCCCCCTCCTTTGCTGTCCTCTGACCAGGGCCACATAGTGTGGGCACAGTGGCAGAGAACACAGAGAAACACTGGGGCATCGCTCCCTGCTCGGCCCTCGAGTTCCTGAGAAGGAACTTCATTCCGTGAAAGTGAGCCCAAAGACTGCACTTCTGGATCTGGGGAAGGCCTCCAAGGGGCAAGGAAGAGGGAAGGGGGTGGCTTGCTTCAGTGGTCTCTGATCTTACACTTTATGACAGGTGGGAACATTGAGGTCCAGAGACAGGCCAATTTTTGCCCAAGTTCCCACTGCAAGTGGGAGAAGTGCCAGGCCAGGTGACTAGACTAGGGCTTGTTCCATGACACCTCACCCGAAAGGAAGGCATTGTCACTGAGGACAGTCCCTGGAGCCAGACTACCTGGTTTCAAATCCTGAAGTTGCCACCCATACTCATCAGCTGTGTGATGACAGGCAAGTCACTTAACTCCTCTGTGTCTGTTTCCTCTTCCTCGAAATGGTTATAAGAATGATCACACCCACTGTATCCCGGCTTGAACAATTTAATGCATGCAGAGTACTTTGCACAGCTCTTTAGGAAGCAGATGTAAATGTCAGTGTTGTAGTTTTCTTTCTGTCCCTCCAGAAAAATGTCCCCTCCCTTCCCTTGCCAATGTCTTGAATCCCAAAATTTGCTGATCTGGGAGAAAACATGGGCTTGAGGACATCACCTTTTAGGTATATTCAGCCGAGGGACTCGAGGTTGGATTATCTTGTCCCTGGAGGTACTAATAAGAACCTGGACTTCATGGATATGGGTCTTTGCTCTTTCCACTGGGATAAGTTACTTCCCTCTCTTAAGAACAAAGGTTGGACTTCAGGATGGTTATAGATCCTTCCATAGCCAAAGAAGATTTGGGGTGCAGCCTGGAATGGGTTGGGGGGGAGAGGATGGGGACTTGGCAGGTATTATGGGCTGAATTATGTCCTCCAAAATCCGTATTTTGAAGTCCTAACCCCTAGTACTTCAGAATGGGACTCTATTTGGAAATGGGGTCTTTAAAGAGGTGATTAAGGTAAAATGAGGTCATCCAGGTAGGCCTGAGGATAATCTGACTAGTGTCCTTATAAAAAAAGAAATTTGTACAAAGATATGTACAGTCGGCCCTCCACCTCTGTGGGTTCCACATCCTTGGATTTGATCAACTGTGGATTGAAATATTTGAAAAAATAAATAGAGGGTCACATCTCTACTAAACATGTATGGGCTTTTTTTGGTCATTATTCCTTAAACAATGTAGTATAACAATTATTTACACAGCATTTACATTGTATCAGTTTTTATAAATAATCTAAAAAGGATTTAAGTATGCAGGCAGATGTGCATAGGTTATATGCAAGTACTAAGACATTTCATGTGTGGGACTCGACTTAAACATCCATGGGTTTTGATATTTAAGGGGGGTCCTGGAACTAGTACCTCACTGATACGGAGGGATGACTATGCAAAGGGAAGACCATGTGAAGACACAGCGCAAGAGGCCCAGAAACCACCAACTATGCCGACACCTTAATCTTGGACTTGTAGCCTCCAGAACTGTGAGAAATTACTTTCTGTGGTCTAAGCCACCCAGTCTCTGGTACTTTGTTCTGACAGCGCGAACAAACAAATATAGTGGATTAGAGGTTGTTCATGTGGTCCAGTAAGGACTGTTTTCGATCACCAGGTTGCCAGGACCTGTTGAGGACAAGAATTTATGTGTTCCTGGTGTTCCAAAAGAGGAGCAAGTCCTTCGGCATTGGGCTTGTGGCCCCTGGGGTCTCTGGTCTGGGTATGTAGGATTAGAGCCTTACTCCAAAGACTGTGAGAAGTTCCTCGGTCTCTCTCAGTCTTTTTTATGCCACTTAATGTAGATATCCTTAGCCACATTTTTCCAGAGGTGGGAACAGAGGACTTTAGCTCTAGACTGCCTGACCCCAACACCATACTCTTTCCTGAATACCCTGGTGCCCCTCCAAGAAGGCCTCCCGTACTGGCCTGGTGGGTCGGTGCCCTTGTCACTGTGGCATCGTGAGCTCTGGCACCCTGTACCCTGGGACTGAGGGAGAGCCAGGAAGGGCCCCAGCTCCAAGGCAGGAATGCTGCCCCCCCCCCCCGGCTCCCCCGCCCCAGCTTTCCTCAGCTCTTTTTCTGTTGTTTCTTTGCTCAGCCAGGCCCTGTTATCTTCCTCTGAGCCTGACGCCTGGTTCTTCCTGTTTAAAATTCAGACTCTGGACTTTTCCTTTGGGGGCAGCTGTGTGTTTGTTTTGTATTTTGGATTCTCCCCCAGCCCCTGCCCCTGGCACTTTAGGACACCCAGCCTCAGCATTGTCTCCATTTTGAGTACCCCAGTTCCTGAGTGGGCAAGGGATCGTTTCTGGCCAAAGCCCTGCTTGGGGCACCTGATGGTAGGCGAGGAGAGAGGATCCTGCAACCTTTTCCCTGGCTGTGAGCCCCTCCTGCTGCCCCCGTCCACCCTGCAGCTCCTCCTCCCGTCCGTCCCAGCTGAGGGTCTCCAGGCTCCGCATGCCACTCTGCCTTGAGCCCAGCGTACCCCAGGAAGAGACTCGGCCATAGAATGAGAACACAGTTCAAATGGAGGCCACCCTGATGGGTTCCATTCTTGACTGTGGAGACAGGACCATAAAAGTCCAAGCATAGCTGTCTGCTGGGGAGAGCACTGAACCATGAATCAGGAGACCTGGGCTCCCGTCTCAGCTGTCCACTCTGTGCTGTGTGTGCTGGGGCACGTCCCATCTCTCTCTGGGCCTCAGTCTTGTCACAGGAGGGTAGCTGAGGAGTTGGGCCAGCCTGTCCCTGGGGGCCTTCCAGCCTGATGAGCTGTGAGTTTGGGTCTCCATGAGGTGCTCTTAGGGATTCCAGGCAGGGTGATCATGGAGAGACATAGGGGACAACAGGGGCGGGGGTCACGTGTGTTCAGTCTTTGCTGTGAAGACCCAGTCGCACCTCCCCAGGCAGCCCTCTCTATCCTTCTAGGACATTCTCTGAGGCCCTCCAGGAAGCTCACCCTCACTAGGAATGCTGGAGTAAGACTTAGAGAAGTTCCTCAACTTCTCTGGGCCTCAGTGTGCTCCTCCATCAAATGGAAATAAAAATATCTGTTTGCAGAGCTGCTGGGGGGACAGAGTACATGGTGCTCACACACAGGACGTGCTTAGTGAAGGCAGGTCTGTGTAGAATTAGTTCCTGTGGCTCCTTGCTGGCTGTGAGCTCTCAGAGAGGCACCTGGCTTCCCCCGTCCTGGGCCCTGGGACCCTTGATTGGGAAGGGGTTGCGTCAGTGGGGCGTGGCGTCAGTGCCTCAAGTCCTTCTCACATCCACTCGACTCTCCCTTTACCCCAGCCCTCACTGGGGCAGCTGGATCTGCGCGGGAGTAAGCTGGCAGCAGCCTGCCTCGTAGCCAGCCTAGTGCTTAATTCTGCCCCAGGTGATGAGAACTAGTGGGTGATGCTTTCTGCTCCAGTCCACAGGAGACAAATGCGGAGCAATACCCTACACATTTCTTGGAGGGTCCCTGGCAGGACGGGACCTTGTAGCCACAGCGGTGATTGGCTTCTTAACGTCTCATGGGTTGGTTATATTCTTTCCCTGCTTCACTCAGGCCAGAGTCTTTGAGGAGGGTTCCTTGGGGTGCTGGTCAGTGTGTGTGTGTGTGTGTGTGGGTTGCAGCCAGCATGCCTAAAATCCTTGGGCTGAAGCAGCTGGGTGGCCGCAGCCTGATGATGGAGCCCAGCCCCGCGCGGAGCCGTCGCCGGATCCTGTCCCCACTGCTCCGCAGTGCAGACGTGGGGTTCCCTGTCTCGCCCGGGGATGGAGCAGCCAGATGCAAGGGGCAGAGGTAGCGTGGAAGCCTCCCTGCAGACTCCTAGCCTACCCAGGCCTCCCTCATTCTGCTGGGTCCCCAAGGAAGGGCCAGAGCTGAGTTCTGTTCCTCTCGTTTCTCCTCTCATTTGCAGCGTCATAATACCTTTCCAGTTTGCTGATTTTAGAAAAAGTCTAGCACTTCTTCTCCGTCTCTCAGCCTTCTCCTCTGAGTCCTCAGGGAAGGCCCCGTAGTTGAGAGGCAGGGGCCTCAGAGGCTTCTTGTCCCCATCCCCGGGTCCTGAAGCCCACCAGGCAAGGGGAAAGCTGGCGGCCCTAGAGGGCCCCGGAGAGGGCCAGCTGTCTGGAGCCTGAACTCTGATCCCAACCCCAGCTCCCTGGACATGTTACTTAACTCCTCTAACTCTTAGTTTCCACATCTGTAAGGTGGTCATTGCAACACAGCTGACCTCATAGGGCCCTTGTGGAGACTGGTTCAGATAACACAGAAAACGCCTGGTGCACCGTGAGCTGTGTCTGCTTTGTTTCCCTGTTCCGACTGGCTCCCTGCCTTCTCAGACAACAGAAGCAGGTTCTGGCAGACTTGAGTGAGGCACGAGATGGGAGACAGCCTGGAGTTTGGAGCCAGAGAACCGGTATCAGCCTGGCTTTGCAGCTGACCAGATGTGGAATTTTGGCCCCCCTCAGAGTACCTGAGGTAACACCCGTACCTGCGTACACTGTGGGGAGGCCACGGTGAGATGGGAGGGCGGGTATGCCGTCCTGGTCTGGTCCCCACCCTATTTAGCTGGGGGACTAGGAAGCGGGCACACTGATCAGCGAGCGGCTGGGCTCCCAGCTCCTGCCGCCAGCTCCCCAGGCTGCCCGTCTGCACCCTGCCCAGCCCTGCCCAGCCCTGCCCGGCCCGCCAGGGTGGCTGAGGGCCTGGAGCCGATGGAATCAGCGTGCCCTTCCCTCCTTTGTCTGCCGGTGCTTCCTTCCCTTCACAGAGTGCTTTCTTTTTTCTGGTTTATCAGGCCCTGGGGAAAGCTGGGGCCAGCCAGGCTCCCAGCCGAGCACCCCTGGGAGGCCGCCAGCCAGGAGCAGACATCCCTACCTCAGTCTCCGGTTGGCGGCTCAGCCATCCTCTCCCTCCACCTGACTCCAGCAAGGAGTGAAAGCGAGGAGGCACAATTAGTGTGCGGCTCATTGAAATCACAGGCCAGCCCTGGAAAAGGCCAAAGAGATCCACTTGTCCAATCCCCTCATGTTACAGATGGAGAAACTGAGAGCTGGCATTGCTCTCACAAGAGGAAAACTTTCACACCTGAAATCTTGGCCACAGATGCTGTATGCCACAGGTGTTCCTGGCGGCCAGGCCCCAGGAACCCAGGCCATCCTCCCAGGACAGCAGGTGCGCCCAGTGTCCTGGGACCTGAAAGCCTCCCTTTCATAGGCTGGACGCCTGAGGGGTTGCTCCTTACTTTAGGAGGGAGGAAACTGAGGCCCAGAGACAGGAAGCATGTGGAGGAGCCAACCCAGGGCCTTTTCCCACCAATAGACAGCTTTCTCTGTTTCCCCCAACACAACAGCCCCATCACTCACAAGTTGGGCAGACTGCTCCTCAGCCTCCAGATGTGCACACTGAGGACGATGGTGGCCACCCCTCTATCTTTTGAAGCTAGCAGGAATGATTTTGACGTCTGCCCACCCTGAGCAGGCATTCTCAGTGGGAGTGTCCTTGCCCCTAGGGGACAAAAATTGCATTGATTGGGGGTAGGGAGAACTCTTTTTTTTGGTTTTTGGCCAGGGCTGGGTTTGGTCCTTTGAGCCACAGGTGCTAGTGCTACCCAGGGTAGGGAGAATTCTTAAATTACACATGTACAGGCCCGGCATCCGTAGCCTAGTGGTTAGGGCACCAGCCACGTACACCAGGGCTGGTTCGTTAGAACCCAGCCTAGGCTTGCTAAACAAACAAACAACAACAACAAAAATAATAGCTGGGCATTGTGGCTGGTGCTTATAGTCCCAGCTACTAGGGAGGCTGAGGCAAGAGAATTGCTTGAGCCCAAGAGTTTGAGGTTGCTGTGAACTATGATGTCACAGCACTCTACCAAGGGTGACAAAGAGAGACTGTCTCAAATAAAAAAAAAAAAGTACATATATACCTACTGCATGGAAACAAATACACAGCATGTCTGTGTTGTTAGAATTTTGTAGTGAAAAGTGATTAGGAAAAACTGTCTGTAAAGGTTCCTTGGGGACAGCAGTAATAGTGAAGAACAGATTGGTAAACGCCACCGCTCTGGGCTTAGAGATCAGTCAGTTCACCCCTTGGTCCACCTCTATCCTTCCTGCTCTGGCTGGTCCTACCCAGTCCGGGCTGTATAGTAAGATGAGGAATGAGGTTATGTCCCTCTTCTCACAAACTCCTGAGCATAGATTGTGGGAACACTCAAGTTTGGGGCATTGGAAAAGCTCACTCATTTGTTTATTCTTTCCTTTGACCTTTGTCCAAGGTCATAAACCTATCCTTCAAGACAAGATGCAAACTGGGCGATAGTAACCTGGTCCCAGCTCTCAATGGCTGGCAAATGTGATAAGCCAGTACTGGATGTGGGATCAAAGCCCTGGGGGCAGGCTAGGTAGAGTGGCAAGTTCATCAGAGAAAAAGGGACATATGAGGTGGGCTTTGATGGATAGATAGGAGTTCTCAGGTGGAAAGAGGCAGAAGTGCCAGGTAGAGGAAACCCAACCTGGGCAAAGATACAGAAGTATTCCCAAGCACTGTGAGTAGGACCGGAGCCCTGGTAAGGAGGTGAGCAGAAGACTAACATTACTCAGGTGGCTTCCCAGGGAAGCCTCATCCATAATTCCTCTATGGTCCTATTTCTTTTCTGTAATACCCTTGATATACATGTGTGCAAGTAATGTGTGTTCTTTGTAGAAAGGACGAAAGCCTCAAGAAGCAGACAGAAGCCCCAGTCTTCCAATTTGGAGGGGATTTTTGCAGAGGTTTCTGTCATTTTTGTCTTTGTGTCTCCCCCATTTCTGATGGGCCTGCCCTGCTGTGCTCAGCCCCGTGTGGGGTGCTTTACATGCATTGTTCCATTTCCTGCCACACCTGCTGGGGAGATGGTCTTTCCCTCCTTTTCATGGTGGGGAAACTGAGGCCCAGAGTGCTTAAGTGACTTGAGGTCACACAGCCAGTGAGTAGTGGGGCTTGCATTGGAAGTCAGGCCTATAGGGTTTCTGGGCCTACTCCCACAATTGGGGTCCACAGACAGGCCTTGGGGGAGCCAGGAGTTGCTGAAACTGCAGGTAAAATCCAGACTGGCAGAGTGTTTTGCTGGGGCAAGCTTGATGGTCTTAATCAGACTTCCAAATGGGTCCATGCCCCAAACCAGAACCACTGTAGTCTCAGAAGAACTCTCAGATCTCATGGCTCGTCTCAGGGGAGACACAGATATAGTCACTCAGGACATGACTGTGGACAGGTGGGGGAGCTCAGAGCGGAGAGAATTGGGTCCTGGAATGGTGGTGGGGGGAGCATTTCTCTAGCCTTAGTTTCAGTCCCTTCCTTGGCCCACTTTCAGGAAGTTCTTCTTCACATCCATTCTAAAGCTCTCTTGCTGAATGAAGCTCAAGCTTATATTTTCCTGCCTTCTGGGCTGACTAACAGGTTGTGGGTGCTTATTCTATTAGTAAAAATAACAAACCAAACGAAGTTGGCCATAAAAACAAACACAAAAACAACTACTTTCAGGCCCCTTGGGAAGAAAGAGTTTTGCCTGGGACCTGTCTTCAGTTGCCCCTGAACCTCAAGTCTTTGGACAGAATAAGTCTGATGACTAATAGCATCTGTGGCCAAGCTTTCAGATGTGAAAGCTTTCCTCCTATGAGAGCAATGCCAGGTGCACCTGGGCTCTGCCCAGGCCTCAGTCTTCCCATCTATAACATGAAGGGATTGGACAAAAGGGTCTCTTTGGCCTTTCCAGGGTTGGCCTGTGACTCAATGAGCAGCACACTAATCAGGCCTCCTCGCTTGTGCTCCTGCTGTCCCCTCTGCCAGGGATTCCCTGCCTTGGGGCTCTGCCTTCCCCCTCCTCCCCTTTCAAGGCTTGCTTCAAAAGCCACCACTTCTGGGAAATCTTCCCTGATGCTGCAAACTAGAAGAGCTCACACCTTTTTCTGGAGTATTACCTCACAGTGCTTGTCTGATACTTTTTTTTTTTTTGGTTGCAGCCATCATTGTTGTTTGGCGGGTCGGGGCTGGATTTGAACCCGCCAGCTTAGGTGTACGTGGCTGGCGCCTTAGCCCACTGAGCCACAGGCGCCAAGCCTGATACTTTTTTTTTTTGAGACAGACTCTCACTCTGTCGCCCTTGGTAGAGTGCTGTGGCTTCATAGCTCACAGCAACCTCAAACTCTTGCCTCAGCCTCTCAAATACCAGGGACTATGGGCGCCCACCACAACACCTGGCTAGCTTTTCTATTTTTAGTAGAGACAGGGTCTCACTCTTGCTCAGGCTGGTCTCGAACTCCTGAGCTCAAGAGATCCACCCTCCTCGGCCTCCTAGGATGATAGTGTTAGGACTACAGGAGTGAGCCACTGTGCCCAGCCTAGCAGGGACTGTTTTGCTCAACACTGAATCCCCATCACTAGTACAACACCTGATGTTTAGAGAATGCTCTGGGAATTTGTGGAATGAATGAATGAATGAGTGGAGTCAATGACTGAATGGCCCTATACGCAGTAGCTTGGAGGGCCTTCTCCACTGCCCGTGTCTCAGCATCTTGGTGTGATTGGCCTGTAGTTGGTATTTGATGCAGCTCAGCTGGTGAGGCAGGGTGACGTGCATACACCGGATTATTTGGCTTGGCTGGCCTGTCACCAAGCACAATGCTGCTTTAGTCTGGGGAAGCTCATGGGGGCTGTGGGGAAATGGGACAGGGAGGGCCCACAATGGTCTGAAGATTCCAGCTGCCTGGGTCACCAGCCATCTGGGCCAGCCTTCTGGCCTTTGACACGTCTCCAGTGGCCAAGGCACAGAGATGGTCCAGCTAGTGCTGGAGGTCATCATGCCTGCTCAGCAGAAAGAAATGACCCCTGAAAGCAACTACTCTAGCCCTGGGCCTAGAATACAGAGAGAGAAACTGGGGGCTAGAGGGAAGAAGGCCCTTACCCCAAACCCATCATCAATGTGCTGGAATCATAGAAGCTAAGTGGGGTGGGAATGCAAAGGTTACTTTGGTCCAATTCTGTGAATTGTTTTCTCTATATTTATCATGAAAAAATGAGAGGTAATGTCTGGAAGCCCACATACCAACTATCACCATAATGGCTTTTTATGTGGTTGTTGTGGCTTTTGCATGTCAGAAACAAGGCTAATACTCCACTTCCAGAGCAGTGTCCATTCTATAAATGAGGAAACTGGCTCAGAGAGGTTAAGCAATGTGTTGAAGGCCACACAGCTGCTAAGCAGTACAACCACACCGAAACCCAGTTCATGGTTGGTGCTTGTACTTGCACTCCTGACCTCGTGGTGATACTGTTGCTTTGCTGCCAGAGGTAGGCGTGTGAGTTAATTGCATTCTTTGATTTTTAATCAAAATTTCTGCATGGTCCAATCTTTCTTTGATGGCTATGGAATACTTGTAAAATGAAATCCACTAAATGAAGACAACAATTTTATGAGTTTGTGTGTATGTGCGTGTTTTAGTGGTTTTAAACAAATAGTGGCAAATATATGTAACGCTAAATATTTCTAGACCTTTCTTTATGCCCTTCCCCTAGCTGTGTCATTCTTTAAGTGGCAGCTCACTTTAAAGACTATTAAAGAGAAAATTTTCACACCTCCCTCCCCTCAACTTAATTTGCTGCATTGTCATCAGTGCCTTTTGAAAACACAGACCCCACTTACTGCATGCCAGGGTGCCGAGTCCTGAGATTAGCCTAGTGCCTGCTGTAGCTCTGAGCAAGCCTCTCTGGGCTTCAACTTCTCTGTCAATAAGTGGTTGGACCAAGTGATCTCTGAGGACCTTCTCTGCCTCCATGGTCCTGTCTGCAGACTGTTCTTTCAACCTCGGAGCCAAAATAGAGTTAAAGGCGCTTCAGGTTATCCCATACCTTTATGATGGTAGGAATTTCAAAGAACTTTTCCCTGTGCTAAGTGACTGGCAGAGCAAGGCAGGCCTCTCTGTGGGAATGGCCCTAAATTAGGCAATCCCTCCAGTGACTGTGAGCACACAGCTCATCCAAGTTCCTACTTTGTGTAAATAGAGTACGGAAACATCAGTACTGTCCTGCACTGCAGCCCTGGGCTGCCCACTCTCTCATCAGGTTTGGATGCTACATCGGGAGGGTTGATTTTTAAGGCAGCTTTAGCAAGAAGTTGTAGCTCGGTGCATGTATTTCTTCTTCCAGAGATTTTAGTTTATCAAAAGGAGGGGAGGCTGGGCTCAGTGGCTCATGCCTTCCCATTTTTAAATAGGCTCCCCCTGTGATCATCCTGCTGCTCCAGCCTTGGACTGGGCTACTCTCTGTTCCTGACATCCCATGTTTCTGTGGCTGTGATACCCTGGAACCAGATCTGTTAGGCCAGGCCTCTTCTCATGATGACCCTGACCATATAGGAAGGGCAAAATTCTGGCTCTCCTATCCACTACCAACAAGCTGAGAAGTATAGGAGCAAGTATAATCAGGAGTCAGGGGAAGGCCGTGAGAGAGAGTGAGTGGGAAGAGTCAGTGACATCCCTGAGATTCTGTGTTGGGGTGGGAGCAGGGGAATCTCAGCATGCCCTTTTGGGTCAAGTTGCTTTTAGGGAGGCTGAGAAAAGCCAGGTGGGTTGTCTAGTGTGAAGCCGGACAAGGGCACTTGATGGTTGTGAGCCAGTTATGACCTGGTGAGAGCAGATCACTGCAGGGATGAAATAGAAGCCAGATGGACCAAGGCCCTGGCATGTCTTTTATGGGCACCTGCCACAGTCTTCCCTTTGGCCTCCCTGCTTCTGTCCTCAGCCTTCCAGTCTGTTCACTGGCCAGAGGGCTCTGAAAAACACAATGAGGTCACATGCTCCCCACATCTGGCCTTCTCTGTCTCCTCACCAACATCCTTAATGTGGACCACTGTGGCCTATACCTCTGGCCTCTGCCCCCTTCTCTTCCATGCCTCAGACCTCTGCTCTGAACAAGGGGCCAGCTTCCAGGTTCAGGGACCTGGCTTCAATACCTCCACCAGGAGACCTCCCACGGCCCACACCCTCGCCCCTCTCCTGGGTCTACCCAGCCCTCCGATCTTGGAACAAACAGTGCCTTCCAGAGGGAGCTTCCTGAACACTCCCTCCCCACCCCGAAATAGTTCAGGCTCCCTAGTTTTATATACACTGCACCCTAGCACAAAATACTCCTCACTAGATAAGTTTTTAATTTAAATAAGCCCTAAATAAGTTTTTAATTGTGCCCCTTATCTGTCCTTCTCATTAGAATGTGAAGTGCTGTGAGGCACAGGGGTCAGTTCTGCTGTGTCCCTCATAAATTGCAACCAGGCAGGGTGCCTGGCACAGAAGGTGCCTAGTAAACGTGAATGAGTGTTGATGAATGAAAACACAGACACAAAGGGAGTAAAGGACGTGTATAGGGCAAGTGTTGTCTATTGAGATGCTTGTGTCAGAAGTTGGAAAGTGCGGGGGTGGAAGGAGAACTTGGAGGAGGAGGGACTTAGCCAGCCGGGTGAGTCTCTCTCAGGCTTCCTACCTGATGATTACTGGGCACTCAGTAGGTGGTCAGTAAATGTTGATAACTGGCCCTGCACCCACCTCCTACGTCTCAAAATGCAGCCCCTCTTAGGCTGAGGGTAGGTCCCACTGCCCCAACCCCACCCCTGCGTCCAACGGTGACTCCCCCAGGGGAAGGGGCGACTGCTCCTGATGCCCAGCTGGACCAGCAGCTGAGGACAGACGCTTGCTGCCGGGGTGAGGCCAGAGGGACTCAGGCCTCTCCATTCTCAAATTCCCAGGGACCCTGCCGGCCCCAGTTCCTGGCTTCCCAGCATCTCCCTGCCCAGGTGAGACAAAGGAGGGGAGCCCCGTGTCCTGGCATGTCACCCCCAGCCTTCTCTGCCGCCTGCCTGCCCATTCCACCAGCGGATGTTGGATGTTTGAGTTTGGTTTTTGTGGTCTAGCTGAGCCGGGCTGGGAGGGGCGGGCCCCTGCGTTATGGCGCCTGTCTCCTCCCGGCTGTCTCCACCACTCCGGCTCCCTCGGCTCCGTGCAGGCGGGTTGGTCCCTCCAGGCTCTGCAGAGCAGGGTCTGGGGAGTGGGTGGCAGCAGTGGGGCTGGTGGCAGGTGAAGGGGTCCAGGAAGGCACCCTAAGAGCAGGGGTGCCCTAATGCTCCTTGGCCCCGGATGTGAGAATAACTGGAGGGCCTTCCAGGCGATTGCCCTATTCCCACTTTGTGGAAGAAATCCTTGGGACCCAAAGAGGACACCAACTGGCCAGTTACCTCCAATGCCCCATAAAGATCCTCCCCAGCGGCCAGGGACCATTCCCTGTGACAAAGAGGTAGGGCCATCTGGGCCCCAGAAAGTGTCAGCTTCTGGTGAGGCCAGTGGGGCCCCAGGCCCTGACAGAGAAAACATAACTCTTCCTTAGTGGCTGGGGAAGGAGACAGCGGAGTCCCCATTCCTAGCAGTGACTCTGTTCTCAGCCCCACTGGCCACTTTTGGCTCTGGGATGGAAGAAAGTGGTGTCATCTGCCACCTGGAGTCTAAGGGAGGTCAGCCCTGCAGGGCCTGGTACCTGACACCCAGGAAGGGATGGAAGTGGCTGAAAGAAGGACAGATAGAGGAGGAAGGTGGAGAGCCCAGCACAGGCAGAGGCCTGGAGGCCCGCTGGAAGCAGTGGAACGGTGGAGCGTGTCTGGAGTAGGAGGTAAGCTGGCGTCCCATTGAGGCAACTCTCATACCCAAGGCAAGGGTGAAAAACACATTTTATATCCCTTGACTTACTTTATTACCTTAATGAAATAAGAATTATTAGGTGTTCTGCCCATTTTCCAGTCAAGCAAACTGTGGCTCTGGGGAATGATTTGGCCAAGACTCCATCAGTACCCGGGAGAAGTGGAATCAGAGCTGGGATTATCCCTTAGAAAAGCCAGCTGCTGCCTCCCTGCCCCAGACTCCAAGGAGAGGTGGGAGGGGAGGCCTTTGGGTTCATTTGCTCCAGCCTCAGACCCCTCTGTCCTGAGGGGTGAAGACACAGAGGTCCTGAGAGGAGCCAGGCGTGGCCTCACTGTCATTTCTGATGTGACACTTCTGTCATCTTTCCCGTGCTCCCCGGCCAGAAGCTGGTTAGCAACACAGATTTCCTTCCCCACTCTGTAGCCTCCTGCCCTCCTGCTTCGCGAGTCCCGAGTGGGGCCTGAGAATCTGTGTTTTTGGCAAGCTTCTTGGTGGTTCTGGGTCTGCTTTTTCCCCTCAGGCGTTTGGGGACTATAAACTTTCCCTTCAAGCCTCTCACTGAGTCGCTCTTCCACTGGCTTTCTCTCTTCCCCCTTGGCTTATCCCCCAAGGGCACAAATTCCCCCCATCCCCACAGCTTGTGTGCACCCCAGGCCTTCCTCTTTAGTCTCCCCCTCTCTCAGAAAAGTGAAAACACATGGTTTCCCAGGCAACCACATCCCTCCTCCCAGCTTGCCCTGAGACCTCCCAGTGGCTCTCAACCATTCAGAAGAATATTTCAAATACCAGCCTCACTGTCAGCCAGGGCTGACAAAGGCTGAGTCCCCCTCAAACCCTTCTCTCTGAGGGGCCACAGCCCGGCTCTCCTCCAGCCTAGAGTCCTGGGATCTCAGGGGCAAGTTCCAGGCCATCACCCTGGTTACCACATAGTCCCACTCCGCTCATGAGCTCTAGCACAGAAGATTATCACAAGTTGGTCTTAGAGATTCCTTTAGGTGGGGAAGCTAGAGCCCAGAAAAGAAAAAGAACTCACCCAAGTCACAAAGCAAAACTGTGGTCTGGGTCTGACCAAGGGCTGAAGGGAACAGGAAGTGGGATTGATTGGGCACCTACCCCTGCCAGGCACAGTGTTGGGTGTGAGGCCCGTTGTTGTTCTCCCACCTCATAGTTGAGAAAACCAAGGCTCAGAGAGCTGAAGTTCCTTGCCTTAGGGCAGCCAGCAAGTGATGCTTGATTCAGGACTCAGCACTCAGGATGGCACCACCCCTCCTCCTCCACCCTCTCCTCTCGTGCGTTTGGCTGGGCCAAGGAAGCCCGCAGGGCAGCAGTGATTAGTTCCAGACACTGCAGCTTCACCTCTCTCTGCCGGGGAGCCTGGAGGAACTGCAAACGTGTTCAGGCTTCAACCAGGTCTCTTTGGGGGAAAAAACATTAAAGAGGGGGGAACCCCCCAAAGCAGTTCTTTCCTGAAACATTTTGTGACACACACACCAACTAATTGATTTCCTTATTAGTGGCAGATTTTTTCCTCCCAGCCTCTTCTCCTCCCTGAATTTAAAAAGAGCCGCTTTCTCAAAGGAAAAGCGGGCAGTTCCTGTTATCTGTGTTACGGGGCGGATGTGGAGATGAGTTGAGAGCAGGTGTGTGGCCCCAAGGCACACTGTAAATGCAGTTGTTCCCATTAAGATGACAGTGATTCACTGAATTGTGGCACAGACATGGATGAACAATTGAAGGCCTGGGACTTGCCAAAGCGCTGAGCCCAGCAAGGAGGGCTGGGCATCTGCCATGTTCAGGCAAGGTGGTTAATGTCCCTCTCTGGACACTTTCCCTGCAGCCGGAAAGCCAAACTACCCCTCTATCTGGGCTTGTGGCAGCTGGTGGCTCAACCTTCATCAAAGGGTTAGTGGAAAGGCGGGGAAGACACTACCCAAAAAGTTGTAGCTGATGCTTTAGGCAGCCATTCTCCTTCCCATTTGTGGGCGTGTACCAAAGAGCACCTGGCTGTGAGAGGGAGGGCGGGGATTTGAACCTATGTGTCATACTCATTCAACAAACAGGTGCAGCCTCTTCTGTGGAGACAGAAATGGCAAAGACAGCCTGAGCCTCTCTCTTGGGAAGATCCCAAGGGACAGATAAGTGAATAGGTATAGAGGATCATAGTGTGACAAGTGCTGTGACAGGGGTAAGTATGGCTACTTGGAAAGCTAATAGAGTGATGTAAAGCTTTCATTAGAGTGAAAGCTTTCTAATACTGGTGGGGTCAGGGGGGGCCTCCTGGACGGGTGGCACCTGAATAGCAGAGGGGGCTGAACCTGCAGGACAGGCCTTTGCCTGGCATGCTCAGGCATGGCCATACCAGTGGTATGGTCATTGGTGTGCTCAGATACCTGTTGTGACTATTTGATGCCAGTGTCCTGGCCACCTGAGTCCTCTCCCCGGGCACCTGTGCCTCCCTAAATGCAGAAACCATAAAGGCACAACAGTGACACCCAGGACCCTGCCAGAATGGCAGGGGAACATTGTGACTACAAAGGCACAGAGGTTGGGAACCCAAGGCTGGGCTGGTGTCCCTTGCTCTGATCTTATTATCAGATGCTCACACAGGGTGGGGGGCAGTTGCTGGGAGCTGGAGTCCAGGCTGGCGGACAGGCCTGCTGCATGACACGTCCCCTTCCATTCCACGTGAACTTCCTGGGAATGACCAAGGGCCTCTATGAAGTTCCTGTTCCCAGCGGCTCACAGTCGCCAGGCCCAGGGAGACAAAACGTCCCTGAATGCACTGGGGTGGGAACAATATGGGGTGGGCGGAGGAAGCCACAGGAAGTGTGGCAGGGACAGCGGGGAGCTGGCTGTGGGGCTAGGGGTGACTCAGGGACTTGTGACTTGATAAGGTAAGACTCTGAAGGAAAACAGCCAGAGTCCAGAGTGACGCTCAAATGGCCAACAGGACAGGATTTCCAGCACCTGCTCAGACTTTAGTTCTTGAATCTTCACATGTCACCCTATAGCAAAGGACCATAAACACCACTGAACCAAACACATAACAGTCAGTGGGGCTCTCAGGTAGGTATTATGCTCTTGACTTCACCGAAGAAGAAACTGAGGCTCAGAGAGGTGCAATGATGTGCCCAAGGCCACACAGGACAGTGCAGTGAGCCAGGATACACACCAGGCCAGTCTGATTCCAGAGCACGAGCCAGGCGTCGCGGCAGGCAGCACTGACCCCATGCCCTCCCAATAACCAGGCGCTCCTGGATTTGAGCCCAGCACCTCTTAATGGGGCTTCACGTCCTTGCTCACAAAGTCAGGACCCCCCCCCCCCATTTTGCCAACTAGAGCTTAAGAAAAATGTTTGAAACTGGGAAAAAGAACATGTCTTGGCTCCCAAATATAATAAGAAAACTGCAAATGAAACTAATTATCACAATAAAAATCATGTTCACTGCGGGATCTGAGGATTTAATATGTTCTGATATGGGGTGCTCAGAGTGGAAGAAAGGCTTTAAACAGCAGCTGGGTGCAATGGCACATGCCTGAGTCAGGAGTTCAAGACCAGGAAGGTTTCATTCCCTGCCCCCCAAGAAAAAAAAGAAAAAGAAAAGAAAAAGTAGTCCACTGACAAGTGTTTGCAATGGTGTGCTGTTATGCAAGGCGCAAATGTGTGACAATAGCTCCATCAGCTATCATTATCTTTGTGACCCCGACCTTTACTTCACTTTTCTGAGCCCTGTTTTCTTTATTAGTCAAATGGGATCGTGATAACTTGCTCATACTGGGTTGACGGGAGGGCTAAGTACAGCAATGTGTGCAGGGAGACTGGCCCCATAGTCAGGCTCAGCTATTGTTCTTGTCCCCTTAGGCTGCCCTGCCCAATTTCAGGAAGTTCTTTTTGGCTGGAAACATCTTAGGATGAAAGAATGTTGCATAGAGAAGGCCATTGGAGATAAAGTGGAGCCAGCCTTAAAGAATTCAGGAGGCTCCAGGCCTTCAGCTCTATCCCACCCACCCCCTGCTCCGTGTCTCAACTCTGCCCTTTGAGTTTCACCTTTCCAGCCTCAGGCTCTGATTAGGTTATGAGGCACAGCCCTCCTCTCCTCCCCCAGAGGGTACTAGAAACACAGTCCTGGTCAGACCTATCTCTGTGTTTCTTTCACTTTTAAGAAACAGCTCTATGCGGTGTGGTTGATATGCAGTAAACTGCACATACTTAAAGTGTATAATGTGATAAGTTTAGACATATGTTTACACGCATGAAACCATCACTATAATCAAGAAAATGAATGTGTCCATCACTGCCAAACGTTTCCTCATGTCCCTTCGTAATCCTTTCCTCCCTCTCTGCAAACTCACCCCCACCCCAGCTCAATCCCCAGGTGACCCCTGATCTGCTTTATATCACTCTCTTAGTTTGCATTTTCAAGAATTGCATATAATTTTTACAGTGTGTACTCTTGCATGAAAAGCTTCTTTCACCACTCTTTCAACACCAGTATTCTGAAATTCATCCACATTGGGTATGTACCAACATGCATTCCTTTTTGTTGCTCCATAGTATTCCATTGTGTAGTATCCCTCAATATCTATACCTGTTGATGGGCATTGGGAATGTTTCCAGTTTTTTTACTATTATAAATAAAGCTGCTATCGGCTGGGCGCAGTGGCTCACACCTATAATCCTAGCACTCTGGGAGGCCCAGGCAGGTGGATTGCTTGAGCTCAGGAGTTCGAGACCAGCCTGAGCAAGAGTGAGACCCCACCTCTACTAAAAGCAGAAAAACTAGCCAGGCATTAAGGTGGACACCTGTAGTTCCAGCCACTGGGGAGGCAAGAGCCCAAGAATTGGAGGTTGCTGTGAACTATGACTCCATGGCACCCTATCTAGGGCTACAAAGTGAGACTCTGCTCCACCCCTCAAATGCTGCTATCAATATAGTGCATAGGTCTTTGTTTGTTTGTTTGTTTGTTTGCAGTTTTTGGCCAGGGCTGGGTTTGAACCCACCACCTCTGGTATATGGGGCCGGCGCCACAGGTGCTGCCCGTGCATAGGTCTTTACATGAATAGAAGCTCTTATTTCTCCTGGGAAGATACCTAGGAAGGAGACGCGAAATTGTGTAGTAGATATAATTTAACTTTTTAAAGACATGACTAAACTGTTTTCCAATGTGGTTATTCCATTTTCATTTTAACAGGCAGTGTAGTAGAATCCCAGTTGCTCCATATCCTCATCAACACTTGGTACAGTCAGTTCTTTTGGTTTTAAACATTCTGACAGGCGTGTGGTGCAATCTTATTTTGGGTTTTCATTTGCATTTCTCTAATGAGTAATGATACTGAGCATTTGCATCTGCTTATTGGCCACTGGTATATTTTCTTTGATGAAATAACCATTCAAATATTTTCCTCTTTTGTTTATTTTCTTACTGAACCCTTCTCTTCTCTTAATGAGGGCACTGGAAGCAGAGTCTAGATTCTACTTCAAAAACCCCCAGCTCTATTACGCCTGTAATCCCAGCACTCTGAGAGGCTGAGGCGGGCAGATCTGAGCTCAGGAGTTCAAGACCAGCCTGAGCCAGAGGGAGACACTACCTCTAAAAATAGCCGGCATTCTGTAGGGCGCCTGTAGTCCCAGCTACTTGGGAGGCTGAGGCAAGAGAATTGCTTGAGTCCAAGAATTTGAGATTGCTGTGAGCTATCATGCCATGGCACTCTACCAAGGGTGACAAAGTAAGACTCTGTCTCAAAACAAACAAACAAACAAACAAACCAGCTCTATTGAGGTGTGGTGGATACAGTGAACTGCATGTACTTACTCGTAAAGTATATAATGTGAGAGTTCTTTATATGTTCTGGGCACGAGTTCTTTGTCAAATATCTGATTTGCCAGCATTTTCTCCTACACTTATCTTTTTGTTCTTTTAACTGTGTCTTTCAAAGAGCAGAAATTCTTATTCTGGTGAAATACAACTTATCTTTTTTTTGTTTTCTTATAGACGAGTCTTGCTTTTGTAACCAGGATAGATTGCCATGGCCTCACCCTAGCTCACAGCAACTTAAGACTCCTGGGCTCTAGGATTCTCTTGCCTCATCCTCCGGAGTAGCTGGGACTATAGGCGCCTGCCATAATACTCAGCTAATTTTTCAATTTTTAGTAGAGAAGGCATCTCGCTATTGCTCAGGCTAGTATTGAACTCTTGAACTCTTCACCTCAAGTAATCATATGCTCCTGCCTTGGCCTCCCAGAGTGTTAAGATCACCAGTGTGAGTCACAGTGCCCAGCCCCAATTTATCATTTTTTCTCTTGTATTAATTGTACTTTTGGAATGTATCTAAGAAATCCATCTTATCTGAGGCCACAAAGATCTACTCTTATGTATTCTATTATTTATTTATTTATTTTATTTATGTATTTCTATTTTTGAGACAGAGTCTCACTATGTCGCCCTTGGTAGAGTGCTGTGGCATCACAGCTCACAGCAACCTCAAACTATAGGGCTTAAGCGATTCTCTTGCCTCAGCCTACCAAGTAGCTGGGACTACAGATGCCCGCCACAATGACCGGTTATTTTTTGGTTGTAGTTGTCATTGCTATTTGGCAGGCCTGGCCTGAGTTCGAACCTGTCAGCTCTGGTGTATGTGGCTGGTACCCTAGCCACTGAGCTACAGGTGCTGAGCCTATTTATTTATTTATTTATTTAGGCAGAGTCTTACTCTATTGCCCTGGGGTTGAATGCCATGGTATCATTGTAGTTCACAGCAACCTCCAACTGTCTTGGGCTTGAGCAATCCTCTTGCCTCAGCCTCCTCAGTAGCTGGGATTACAGACATGTGCCACTATGCCTGGCTAGTTTCTCTATTTTTTTAGTAGAGACAAGGTCTCACTCTTGCTCAGGCTGGTCTCGAACTCCTGAGCTCAAGAAAACCACCTGCCTTGGCTTCCCAGAGTGCTAGGATTACAGGTGTCAGCCACAGCACACAGCCTTCTAAATTTTACAAAAGTAAGTTTTATATTTAGTCTCTGATCTATTTTGAGTTAAATTTTATGTAGTGAAGATTTAATTTTTTACATTCTTTTTCTTTTTTCTTTCCTTCACTCTCTCTCTCCCTCTCTCTCTCTTTTGTTTTTGCATTGTATATCTAATTATCTGGCAGTACCATTTGTTAAAAAGACCATCATTTCCATAGGCAGTGCCTGTGGTCTAGTGAGTAGGGCGCTAGCCCCATATACTGAGGGTGGCAGGTTTAAACCCAGCCCCAGCCAAACTGCAACAAAAAATAGCCAGGCGTTGTGGTGGGCACCTGTAGTCCCAGCTACTTGGGAGGCTGAGGGAAGAGAATCGCCTAAGCCTAAGAGCTGGAGGTTGCTGTGAGCTATGACACCATAGCACTGTACTAAGGGCAATAAAGTAAGACTCTATCTCTAAAAAAAAAAAAAGAAAAAAAAGAAAAAAAAAGACCATCATTTCCCCCACTGAATTATCCTGAAAACTTTGTCAAAAATCTCAATTGACTCGTACTGAATGGAGTTAAATTGAAATCATTTCCACTTAGATCAGGAACCAGGCAAGGTTGCCCATTGTCTCCATTGCTCTTCAATATTGTAATGGAAGTTTTAGCCATTGCAATTAGGGAAGAAAAGGCGATCAAGGGTCTCCACTTAGGATCAGAAGAGATTAAACTTTTACTCTTAGCAGATGATATGATTGTATATCTGGAAAACACCAGGGATTCTACTACAAAAATTTTAGAAGTGATCAAGGAATACAGCAGTGCCTCAGGCTACAAAATCAATACTCATAAATCTGTAGCCTTTATATATACCAGTAATAGTCAAGCCAAAAAAACAGTCAAGGATTCTATCTTTTTCACAGTAGTACCAAAGAAGATGAAATATTTGGGAGTTTGCCTAACAAAGGATGCGAAAGATCTTTATAAAGAGAACTATAAAACTCTAAGAAAAGAAATAGCTGAACATGTCAACAAATGGAAAAACATACCATGCTCATGGCTGGGAAGAATTAACATTGTTAAAATGTCCATACTACCCAAAGCAATATACAATTTTAATGCATTTCCTCTTAAAGCTCCATTGTCATATTTTAAAGACCTCAAAAAAATACTTCGTTTTATATGGAATCAGAAAAAACCTTAAATAGCCAAGACATTACTTAGAAATAAAAACAGAGCAGGAGGAATCACGCTAACAAACCTGAGACTCTACTATAAATTGATAGTGATCAAAACAGCATGGTACTGGCACAAAAACAGAGAGATAGATGTATGGAACAGAATAGAGAACCAAGAGATGAACCCAGCTACTTACCATTATTTGATCTTTCACAAGCCAATTAAAAACATTCGGTGGGGAAAACATTCCCTATTTAACAAATGGTGCTGGGTAAACTGGCTAGTGACCTATAGAAGACTGAAACTGGACCCATACCTTTCACCATTAACTAAAATAGACTCTCACTGGATCAAAGATTTAAACTTAAGACATGAAACTATAAAATTACTAGAAGAAAGTGCAGGGAAAACTCTTGAAGGAATTGGCCTGGGTGAATTTTTTATGAGGAGAACTCCCCAGGCAATTTAAGCAGTATCAAAAATACACTACTGGGACCTGATCAAACTAAAAAGCTTCTGCACTGCTAAGAACACAGTAAGTGTAGCAGGCAGACAGCTCTCAGATTGGGAGAAAATATTTGCAGGTAATGCCTCTGACAAAGGTTTAATAACCAGAATCCACAGAGAACTCAACGTATTAGCAACAAAAGGATAAGTGATCCCATCTCAGGGTGGGCAAAGGACTTGAAAAGAAACTTCTCTAAAGAAGACAGGCGCACAGTCTACAGGCACATGAAAAAATGCTCACCATCCTCAATCATCAGAGAAATGCAAATCAAAACTACTTTGAGATATCATCTAACTCCAGTAAGATTATTCCAGTTAACAAAATCCCAAAACGAGAGATGCTGGTGTGGATGTGGAGAAAAGGGAACACTTCTACATTGCTGGTGGGAATGCAAACTAATATATTCCTTCTGGAAGGATGTTTGGAGAATACATAGAGATCTAAAAATAGACCTGCCATTCAATCCTATAATTTCTTTACTAGGTATATATCCAGAAAACCAAAAATCACATCATAATAAAAATATCTGTACCAGAATGTTTATTGCAGCCCAATTCATAATTGCTAAGTCATGGAAGAAGCCAATTGCTAAGTCATGCCCATCAACCCATGAATGGATTAATAAACTGTGGTACATGTATACCATGGAATACTATGCAGCCTTAAAGAAAGATGGAGACTTTGCCTCTTTCATGTTTACATGGATGGAGCTGGAACATATTCTTCTTAGCAAAGTATCTCAAGAATGGAAGAAAAAGCATCCAATGTACTCAGCCCTACTATGAAACCAATTTATAAGCACCCACACTTTCACATGAAAGCTATAACCCAACTATAGCCCAAGAAGAAGGGGAAAGAGGAGAGGGAGGAAAGGGGAAAGGGAGGGGGAAAGATGAGTGAAAGGAAGGTAATTGGTGGGACCACATCTACTGTGCATTTTACAAGTTAAATCTACCAAGTGTAGAATATAAAGGTCTTAACACAAAAACTAAGAAAATGTGGTGAGGGCTATGTTAACCAGTTTGATGGAAGTATTTCAAATTGTATATAAAACCAGCACATTGTACCCCCCCTCAAAAAAATTAAATAAAAATAAACTATAGTTAAATACAGAAATAGCTTGGCACCAACCAACCAACCCAATGAAGAAATGAAGGCAGCATGGGTAAACAAACCCGCTAAGTGAACGGCGAGCCCAGTGTCACCTCTAGGCATTCCCTTTGTCACCACCAGTGTGCCGCCTTCCTCCCCAGAGGCAGTGAATAGATTTTCATTTTACCACATTTTCTTTCACGTCTACCTCACAGGAGAAACGCGAGACCAGGAATTGGGAAGAGAGTATGGGAAGATTTGGGAAAACCCAAATCTTAAAACACTCAGGCTCTGATAATTGTCCTATCACTCCCACGCTCACACAACCAACTCTAAAGACCAGGCTCCATCCGCAAAGACATTCTTACCTCATGTCTCCCTTTGGTCCAACAGTCTGATTTACTTCTGCTGATGATGGCTTACTTTTTATTTAGAACCAAATATGTATGGACCCGGCCCCAGTCTATGACCTACTGTGGGAGAAGACAATAAATATGCTCACTCCCAAGAAGCTGACAAGCTAGTTGGAAAGATAACCCTGTCACACAAAACCTCAATCTTAGACCAACAGGTTTCAGAAAAAAAATAAAATAAAAAATAGGACTACAGGAATGAGATTAACAGGGGTCAGAGTGGTTGGGGAATGCATCAAAGAAGAGAAAGAACACAGGGAAGCAGGAAAAAGATGTCAAACAGCAACAGAGAAGATGAAAGGCAGGGAGGGAAATGGCAAATAATATGGTAACCGGGGAAGCAGAAAGAGTTCAAAGAGGTACCCAGGCTGCATGAGGTACAGGATGAGCACTGCAGGACAGGGGAATGCGGAGTCTGAGAACAAATCTTAGAAAAGAAAAGCCAGGTAGAGGAGTTTATCTATTTCTCCAACACATATATCCTGACCCCAACGTGTGTGCCAGGTGCCCGGCAGGAGCTGGAGATGGCGGATACACGCAAAGGTAAACGGGGCAGATGTTACCAGCATTGTCAAGTGTCTAGGAGTGTGGTCCTGCCGGCTAGTACCCTGGCAATTAAGGAAGAGGGTGGCAACGGCTCTGAGCACAGGGGACTTATTGGGACATAAACATGAGGCATCAACTTCATACTGAAAAAAATAGTAATACTGCCATTGATATTAATAAATACCTGTATTCATAATGCCAGCTTCCATTGACTCCTTATACCAGGTATCACTCTAAGAACTTTATGTGTGCATTCCCCAACATCCCAGGCAGGGGACCAGTACCGGTCTGTGGCCTGTTAGGAGGCTGCCCAGCAGGAGCTGAGCAGCACATGAGCCAGTGGAGCGTCAGGTGTACTTACAGCTGCCCCTGTCACGCATCTCACCGCCTGGGCCCCACCTCCGGTCAGGGAAGTGGCAGCATTACCTTCCCACGGGAGCAGGAACCCCACTGCAGTTTGCGCACAGGAGGGATCTGGGTTGCACACTCCTTATGAGAATCTAACGCCTGACAAAGACCTGAGGTACGGATGTGATGCTCTTGAATCACCCAGAAACCATTCCCCTCCCCCAATCCGTGAAAAAATTATCTTCCATGAAACCAATCCCTGGTGCCAAAAAGGTTGGGGACCTCTGCTTCATAGATCACGAATCCTTAGGAGATTCACTGAATCCTTAAGAGATTCCTTCCAGGTATTACCCCATTTCATTTTATCAGAGAGAAAGCAAATTTTTCAAAAATCACAGAACTACTAGTGGCAGCCTGCTCCATCAGAGAAAACTGTCTCTGGCATTTGCTCCACTACAAGGTACAAGGATCCCAGTCCAGACAAGCCTTCTGGGAGCAAGTGGGTGGCGTTAATGCAGTACACCCAAGCAAACCGCTGCCGACCAAATCATCCAAGATAAGGCTGGATATGAAATTCTAGCCCCTGCAAGGTCACTTTCTCAGAGCTGAATGTGCCAACCCAAATTCAATGCCACTGCTCGGATAAGAAAGCAGCATAACCTCAGGCATTAATATCCCCCTCCTACCGCCCCGCCACGTCTCCCCAGTCCCCAAGGAAAGCCAAGGGCTGCTGGCGAGACACTGTCTCGGACCTGCAATCCCAGACCAAAGGTAAAGAGAACACTGGCAGCCTTGCCAAACCCCCAGTGCAGCTTTTATGTGCTGCTTTTGATCATCTGTGAGATCATTTAAGAAAGAAAGAACGTTTTCATTTCCGAGAACCCCTCTGGAACAGAGCACGAACCTTGAAAGGTTACAGGGAACTTTTCCACAGACACATAACTTCCCACGGGGAAGCAGAAACCATAGTGCCCTTTGAGAAAAGGACTCAAAACAAAAAAGGACACAACCAGCACTCAAGGTTACCTAAATATAAGGACTCTCCCAAACCGGAGAACGGCTCCAAAACAACCCAATCTCACAGCTACAGGGGTGCACCACCCAGCCACCAGCGCCTTGCAAACCAGGCTGGGCAGAGCAATCCTGCAAACTCGCCCCGGGAAGAGACTACCTGCCCTATGAACGTAGTAAAGGCTGAAAACAAATAAATAATAAAGGCTGTTTGGGTTCCTTACTTTATCAGAGAGATGCAAAGAAGAGAGGGGATACATAGAGGTCTAGGGAGATGGTAATTTGAAAGTTAGGGAATCATATTTGAAAAACAGATGGAGATGAAAAGAGAAGACTGAGACGGAAGGCAGGGCAGATATATCTGGGGTGTTTATTTAAGGCTATGCATGGGGAGCTCTGCGAGCAGTGTCTATCTGACACTTGTTGAAATGACAGCCCTGGATCTCCACAGAGCCTGTGAGACGAGGCCCCTGTCACACTGCAGTAAGCTGGCAGCTCTGCCTCGGCCCTCCTGGCAAATCCCTGCCAATAGCTCTGATGGAAAGGTAACCTCTTAGTTAAAAAGCAGAAGAGAAGAAATACCCACGTAGAAATGGAAAACAGCAGTGGAGTCTCACTAATAAGGAGTGGGTGGCAGAAGTGAGGAAAGAACTGGTACCTTTGGAAAAGGGTCAGAAGAAACGGGAAAGCCCTAGCTTGATTTTTGCACTCCTGTCTAAAATCAGGAGACATTCTGCAAGGAATTATCAGAGAAGGGAATAGAAAACCCAACCAAATGCAGATAGAAGCCAGGAGAATTCAGGGGCTTTGGGCTGCCCTCCTGCAAGATAGACAAACATTTAGTAAATGATAAAGACAAAAAAGAAATGCAAACAATTGTCTATCAGCACAGCACTCGCTCCCTCCTCCACTTGGACCTGACTGGCTGGTTCCCTTCCTACCCCTCAGGCCATTCCTACCTTATCTTAGAGGCCTTTCAACAGCCCACATACCCAACAGTGGTGAGTACCCTGGGCTCTTCCCTTTACATGGGGACACTGGGACAGGCTCCAGTACAAAAGGCCCAGAACCTTATCTCCCTTCAACTTGGTTTACCTCCACTTGAGCCTGGGCCAGCCCTGAAGTCTGCCTTATGCTAACTCAGAAGAGACAACATTGCTAAGAATTTAAGACAGGGATAGAGAGTTCCTGCAGCTCCTTTCCAGTCACCTCAGTGTCACTCCTGAGGGCATCTGGGTATTTTCTTCTAGCCTGAAGTTCTTCTTTTCTGTACTGTTAAGAAAAACCTATAACAGAACTGTTCTACACCATCCTGAGTGTTCTCAAAAGGTCTCCCATCACAAGAATTTACAAGGATGTGGTGATGCCCTTGACATTAACCAGGAGTCAAAATGGGGGGCTACAGGGTCAATCAGGAGATGGGACCAGCTAACTTCCAAAGTCTCTCCTGGGTTCTGTATAAAGGAGGGGCGGGGCACACCCTGCCCTGCAAAAAGCAGCAAAAGCAGTGTGTGAGGTTTCCTACTGAGGACTAACCTAAAAATTTACCTAAAAATCAATCAGATCCACAGAGATGCAAAAGCACCTGAGGAAAACACAAGAGTGGTCAGACTGCAAGACCTGACTATAAGTAGATTAAGTTATTTTTTAAATCTCTACTGTATTTACAAATATTCCAAGTCATAAGAGAGACTGGCCAGGGAAGCAGAGAAAAGCTGAGACTTCTAAGCAAACAGGCACCATCTAGGGAGGTACAGGCTGGGAAGGGGACATCCTTTCTGAGGCGGTAAAGCCTCTTTCTTCTTCTAGTTCCTGTAACACAAGGGCCACTTGCACCCCTTATACTGAATCTACCATCCCCAGTGGCCCTTTTGCTTATATTCAACCACAAGGCTGCCCCACCAGGCCTTAGGCTGTACTCAAACATCTTCCTCCCAAATAGCTGCCCGGCAACAAAGACACACACCACTCCTCTGAGACCTCTCCTGAGACCTTTCCCAGGTCAACAAGATCCTCTTAAGAGCAGCAGCTCTCACACTGGAGACTGAGACACATCCTGAAATAACCCTGGAATAAAGACATCAGGTTGATGGCTCAGACCAACAGTTGTCAAGCCCACGTATTCATCAGGATCACCTGGAGGACTTGTCACACAGATTGCTGGGCCCCAACCCCAGAGCTTCTGATTCAATCCATCCTGAGTGGGGCCTGAAGCTCTGCATTTCTAACCAACTCCCAGGTAGGCCCGATGTTGTTGGCCTAGAGATCACACTTAGACAACCACTGGCCTAGACCATTCAAGGAATCCAGAATACAGAGTTGGAAGACCAGAGATACCATCATCGACTGAAAACTCCAGACAACCCCTTAACTTCAAGCTGAGTAGCAGTGAAACAAAACCCAGGAGTTGAGCACTAACCACATGCCAGGATCTATGTGAGCACTTCGGCCTGCATGATCTAATTCTATTAATAAATGAATGCCTAGGCTAAATGAATGGTGTGATTGCAATGACAATAATAATTATTATCATCGTTAACATTAACGAGCCTGATTGTCTTGATCAGAAGGATCAAGAGTGAGTGACAAACACAGAGTCAATTACAGGATCTATACGAGCTCAACTCTCTTTTACTCCCAGGCCTCATTAACAACGGGGAAAGAGGAAGAGATTTCAGCCAGTTATCTGGGAGAAAGCTGCAAGAATTTCTGGAATCTCTTATCTTCCTGCGCCAGCCCAAACACATGTCCCTCAACTAACTCAAAGAATATACACTAAGGAGTCTAGGGGACAGGGACTTTCTCCACTATACCTCCAAGCTGAGCCTGGAGCAGGCAGCCAGGAGGCAAACCTGATAATCTCAGACCCATGGGGCGTGGAGAGGAAATAGAAACAAGCTCGGTGACCGCCCTCACTAAACCTCTGTGCTCTGGTGCATTAAGCAGAATCATTCTCAGTCAGGAAAGACACCCAGAAACAAATGCCCAGGAGTGAGTTGAAAAGAAATGCTACCCAGGGAAGAGGCAAGTTAGGCTGCTAGGGTAGAGGGGCAGGGGCAGAGAGAAGCTCAGAGCAGTCCCTGCCCCTTAAGGAATTCAGGGGTATCTTCCAATCTGAATGAGGCTGTGTGGGCAGGGTCAGCGGCATAGGCACACTGAAATGCTAAGAGAAAAATAAAGTTGAGGCCCAGGAAAGAGCTCATTTAAATACAGGCAGTCCCCAAGATGCAAACATCAGACTTAATTACCATGCACACTTAGAAATGGAAATGACTAAAGGTAATAGGTAAATGAACATGTTCCAATTTATATAGAATTCAACTTAACAATAAACATACAGAACCTATCTTGTTCTCAACCCCAGGACTGCCTCTAATGCTAAACAGGTGAATAAGTTCAGCTACGGGGTAGCAGTTGTAGCAGGGAAACAACTCTGTCAGATTCTGGTCACAAAGAGCTCCTGGACCCTCCTTTTATAGGACTCTAAAAAAGTAGCACAAAAGGGATTCTTTGATTCTGGAAACAAATCCTGCCCTCAAAAACTTTGACCATAGTTTTCCCTAGCATCTCATCCCTTCCATTGCCCTCCTCAGCCACCAGAATTTTGCCAAGTCCTGAGGTTTTCAGACATATTAAAATGTGTTAGGAGAGAAACCCTGGAGTTGAAGAGCCCAGTTGAGCAGGTAAGGATGGCTGATAAAACTAGAGGTACTTGGCCTGGAAAGATGGGGGTACCGGATTCTATGGGGAGCTGCCCAGCGAGGAGGATGGGTAGGATAGAGACTGTAATTGTAACCATATTTCTGTCATACCAATTACAAAGAGTAAAGCTCCACGGAGTCTTATTTAGTGTCAAGATGCAGGCCTAGATCATACAAAACTCTAGAAACTCCTAACTAGCCAGGGCCTGGAAGGTCTCCAGAATGGGGCCTGCCTACTTCTCCAACTTCAGGGGCTGCTGCCTGCACCACTTCACTCCCAGGTGCAGGAGGGGCCGAGCTCATTCCCACCACCCAATTTAGCACCTCCTAACCCACTGCTATGAAGGCTGGCCCGCTGGCAACATCCAGGTCCTGATGCCAATTAGAGGACTTCCCAGACACTTCCAGAGCAGCCCCACCCCAGGATCACTCTCAATCACAACCTGTTTTATTTTCTTCACAGGACTTACCACCATCTGATACTGCCTGGCCTATTATGGGTTTGGACTATAATCAGTCTTCCCCACTTGAACATGAGTTCCATGAGAAGAGAGACCTCACCCATCCTACCTCTGTTTCCCAGGGCCTACAGCACTGTCAGAGAGTGACGCTCAAATGTTTGTAGATAAATGAATATGTGCTGGAACACCAGGCATAATCCAACTCTAACTATGAGAAATCTGGCTCTGTATATGAAGACATGTTATTCTGCATGTAAATTATAAAATCTAGTTTGCCTACGAATTAACAGACCAGTAACAAAAATACCCAGTTTTTTCCATAATAAACCATTAGCAGAACTAAATAACCACCTTAAACTTTTTCACTGTTTCAAACAGATGAAGTTGGCCTAGACAGGGATGTTATTTGGGGGTTTTATAACGGAGTTTCAAAAGATCATTTCTGGGTAGTACTTAGTAACTGAAATGCTCAATATATAAAAGATCATGCTTAGGTAAAATAGCACAATGCAAATGTCATAACAAATACTATGATGCAAATCTAAACTTACATCTGTGGAAAACACTAAAATAATCTTAACATCAGTCAAGTGTTCAATTTTGTTTTTTTCTTCTTTTTTTATTATTTTCTTCTTTTTTTATTTTTAAATATACATGTCTTAATTCCACTTTTTGCCTTCACAGAATTTAAAAGGCTTAAATTTTAATAACAATAACAATGTTTAAGATAAGGACAAGAAACAAAAACCACATAAAGAATGAACGAAGATAAATACATTCAGAAAAAAGAACAGACAATTACGGCATCAAAATATTAAGCAATATTAGTAATAATAATGCCAAGAAAGTAACATTCACATTGTCAAATAAGACATCATACAGTGCTTTGATTGTGAGGCTCAGTATGAAGTCATCAGTTAATTTCTTATTTTTTTTTCAACGTCTCAAAAAATAGACAACTAATGTTATATAAAGAAAAGTAGAGTTTCAAAAAACAGATCATGCCAAATCTTATAGACAATAGAAAAAGAAGAAATAGTTCAAATTCATTCTACTTGATCTAGACACACCTGATATTGAAATTGGAGAAAATACATTATTATAAAGGGAAATTTCAAACATATTTCACTTATGTGAGGATACAATATCCTAAACATATTAAGAAGTTGAATTAAAAATTAATGTTTAAGTAATGTACTTTTTCTTTTTAGATAAGAGC
Source organism: Arctocebus calabarensis (assembly GCA_963573935.1). NCBI lineage: Eukaryota > Metazoa > Chordata > Mammalia > Primates > Lorisidae > Arctocebus > Arctocebus calabarensis. The sequence continues at coordinate 24,587 of CAUYON010073185.1, read as the reverse complement.
CTCACCTTGTCACCCTGGGTAGAGTATCCTGGTGTCATCATAGCTCACAGCAACCTCAAACTCTTGGGCTGAAGTGATCCTCTGGCGTCAGCTTTTCAAGTAGCTGGAACAGGCACCTGCCATAACGGCCAGCTAGTTTTTTGTTTGTTTGGTTTTTTTTGTAGAGACAGAGTCTCACTTTATCACCCTCGGTAGAGTGCTGTGGCATCACACAGCTCACAGCAACCTCCAACTCCTGGGCTTAGGCAATTCTCTTGCCTCAGCCTCCTGAGTAGCTGGGACCACAGGCACCTGCCACAACACCCAGCTATTTTTTTGTTTTTGCAGTTCAGCAGGGCTAAGTTTGAACCTGCCACCTCGGTATTTGGGGCTGGCACCCTACTTGGTGAGCCACAGGTGCCCCCCGGGCCAACTAGTTTTTTTACTTTTAGTAGAGATGGGGTCTCACTCTTGCTCAGGTTGGTCTCCAACTCCTGAGCTCAGATGATCCACCTGCCTTGACCTCCCAGAGTGCTAGGATTACAGGCGTGAGCCACGGCACCTGCCCTAAGTGTTCAACATTTAAAAAGAAAAATGAAGATATTTATCTCATTGTTATCATTCAGCAAAACTTACTGCACTTCAAAGATGGCATATAATGTCACACACATAGCCTATTGTTCCACAAAGCACTTTTGTTGCTTTTTCTAAAGATTCAGCAGCCAGACAGATTGGGCTCTTGTGCTCAAATTGAGAAAGCATTTAGCCCTTGTCAGTGTTCGCTGGAGTTGTGTCTTAGGGTACATGACATAGATCAGACCCACAAACATAACTACTGCCCCTACACTCTAAAGTTCCATTTAAATAAAGCAAGTGACCCAGATCTTACAAGGAACGTTAACAATAAAGCATTTAATCAAGCATTTTGGAAACGGCCTATAAACAGCCTGTGAGCCCACCTCCAGCAACAGAAATGTAGAGAAGAATTATCTTGTTAAGCAAAAGTTCATGGAACAGAATACTGAGCAGTTTCCCAGCAGGCCACAGATAATTTACAAAATGATTGCAAAGGGCATCATTTGCTTATACAAAACAGCATCTTTTATGTGAAAACTCCAACATGCCATTTGACCAGAGGCTGTTCCTGTTGAGGCCCTAACATAACTAAGAATCAGTCCCAATGTGTAAGAGTCCGGCTACTTTCTCTACGAGGCAGATAGGAAAACAGTCAGTGGGTGATTAAACTGTTGTGACGGGGGAGGGGGGAGCTGCTCCTAGTTCCCCTTGCCAGGAAGGGGCCTCCACACAGGAAAGATGGCACGCCAGGGACGAAAACAAAGAGACGTTATACCACGCTTACATGGCCCTCAGAACCCCTTAAAATGGTCTCTTATTTCTAATCTCTATGTGGGTACATGAGTGCAACCAAATCAGGCAGGGGATAGCCTGGCCACTGTCCAGCACATCTCATGGTGTTTCAAATCCTGGGAAATTTGCCTTCTTTTTTTGAGACCACTGGATTGAGTGCCTTGGTATCATCATAGCTCACAGAAACCTCAAACTCCTGGGTTCAAGCAATCCTCCTGCCTCAGCCTCCTGAGTAGCTGGGACTATCAGCGCCCACAATATCCAGCTAGTTTCTCTATTTTTAATAGAGATGGGTCTTACTTTGCTGAGGCTGGTCTTTTCCCTTTAGAAATTTATTCTTAAGGAATTAATTCTGAATGTGTTCCGAGACTTAACCGCAAGGATGTTGACGGAGAGCTGTGAGAAACAAGAAACAAGCTAATTGCCAAACAATGGGTCCTTGTTAAATAAGTTATACTATATCCATTTAATAGAGTGTAACGATATTCAGCCATTTAAAAGGATGCTGTAGAAGATTAAGAATATGAAGCAATCTTATATCCTTAGAGATTATGAAACCTTCTGCACAGTCCCATCTCATTTGTTAAAAATGTTCCATTTTTACAAAATTTACAATTTGAAATAGTGTCAGTCTGCTTAGGTTACTATAATAAAACATCACAGACTTAACAACAAACATTTTTTTTCTCAAGTTCTTGAGGCTGGGAAGTCCAAGATCAAGGTGTGAGCAGATCTAGCATCTGGTTTGCAGGGGGGCTGTCATCCCATCCTCTCTTCACACAGCCAAGAGAGCGACCTTTAGTCTCATTTTCTTTTTTTTTTTTTTTCTTTTTTGCAGCTTTTGGCCGGGGCTGGGTTTGAACCCACCACCTCTGGCATATGGGGCCGGTGCCCTACTCACTGAGCCACAGGCGCTGCCCTAGTCTCATTTTCTTATTAGGATACTAATCCTAATCATGGGGGTGCCACCTTCATGACCTCACCTCAACCTAATTACCACCTCCCAACAGCATCATCCTGGTGGTTAGGGTTTCAACACGTGAATCTGAGGGAGACAAACACACAGGGCACAATAGGAAGATCGTGCCAAATGGTGGCCATCTCTGGGATTACTGGGGCCATCTGGAGGGTAGCTTTCTTTCTTTTTTTTTTTTTTTTTTTCATTTTTTTAAAAGAATGTATGCAATAAACATGACCCAAGCTTTATATGAAAGAAAATAGAAATTCTTGGTTAAAAATAATGCAATGCACTGTGGAAACATCTCGCAAACTTTATTATTTATTTATTTACTTATTTTTGAGGCAGAGTCTCACTCTGTCATCCAGATTAAGGTGCCCTGGAGTCATCATAGCTCACAGCAACCTCAAACTGTCATGCTTAAGCAATCCTCTTGCTTCATCCTCCTGAGTAGCTGGGACTACAGGCACCTACCACAATCCCCAGTTACCTTTTCCTTTTTTAAAAAAATTTTTAGTAGCGATGGGGTCTCACTCTTGCTCGGGCTGGTCTCCAACTCCTGAGCTCAGGCAATCCACTCACCTCCACCTCCCAGAGTGCTAGGATTGCAGGCGTGAGCCACTGCGCCCGGCCAGCTCACAAACTTTAAGCGCTCACCTGTGGGAGCCCATCAGCTTATCTCAGAACCATGTGCAGTGACACTGGGGTTTCTGTCCAGTGACGGGCACGTACCACGGTGCCACCCAGCATGCTGCTTCACTTGGTGCTTCCTGGGATCTTAAACAGATGGTGCTGGACACAGACCCATCCCCATCTTGGTGCCACAATTACAAGTATTACGTTACTATTTACAAAAAATAGACAAGGAAACAAAAAGATAATAAAAAGCAATTATGAGTTGAGGTGAAAGAAGAAAGAATTTGATTTACTGAACCCCAGACAGCGGCTTATCGTCAGACTCAGCCCCTGATAATCCTGCTCATGGTAAAGTTTGGGAAAAAACTCAGAGACTCAGTATCTGAAGGCGGACAGGGGTATCAGCCAAAGGTTAAGAATTAAAATCTGATTCCAGAGGAATGAAGGTGTACACATGCATTCTTTCTAGAATTTCCATGCATACAGTTTTATATTTCCTTCACCGTAAATCCCATGACATTCTCATGATCATATGTGGCTTTTATAGTATTTTGTGTATCTACACAAAAATGGTACTTTAGAAACCTTATTCATGATTCCAGCAGCCCTAGAAGGTGAGAATGCCTATTCCTATTGAAAATCACAGGCCAAAGCCTATGCAATTTGTCCCAACACACCGGCCAATTAACACGCAAGCCCGGCTTTGAGGACAGTTGCTGACTTAGCAGCCTCCTTCCATTCCATCCCTTTACCCCATTGGCTATTCAGATAACCCTGATGAAGACTGTAGAGTTCTTCAAAGCACCAGAATATTGACCAGAAGGCCAAAGGAAGTAGGGTGGAATTCGTATACCATAAAATGAACACAGGCTGCTAACTAGTGTCATTACCAGAGACTAGGATAGTCAGAATTACATACTCAACCCTCTCCAAAGAGTTCCACAGCCTAATCACAGCAGAACATGTTACTCTACACAGCAAAAGGTACTTAGCAGATGTGATTAAGTTAAGGGCTCAGAGATGGGGAGATTATCCTTGATTATCCAGTGGCTCAGTGTAATCCCCAAAGGTCCTTAAAAGAGGAGGAAGGGAGAGTTAGGGGAGCAATGGAGGAGTGGTCAGAGGGTTACAACAATCCTGGCTTAAAGACACAGGAATGGCCCGTGAGTCCAGCAATACCAGACACTCATGGAAGCTAGAAAGGGCAAGGAAACAGCTTTTCCTCTAAGAGCTCCAGAAGGGAATGCAGCCCTGCCAATACCTTGACATTAGCCTAGTGTGACTTGTATCAAATTTCTGACTTATACCAACTATAAAATAAACTTAGGGTTAATTCACTAAGTTTGTGATCATCTGTTACAGCAGCAATAGTAAAACATAAAAAGACTAGCATGATTATTCAACAGGTGAAATCACCATTTCTGCTGCAGCCCAACCAACAAGACCTTGGCTTTGACTTACCCAATGCTCTCGCCTCGGCTGGTCTCAGAGGAAGTTCTAAAAGGCAGGGCTGCCAGGGTCCCTACAGGCATCCCATGGAGACCTTTCCAGTCTTGCTGGACACAGCACTGGTGGAGTAGGAAGGATGTCAGGGAGAACATCCCACAACACGGGGAAAGGAGTAAAGTATGGGAGTCAGGGCTTAAAATCCCAGCTCATCCACTCAGGAACCCATCTGAGGCTCAATTTCTCCCCAGTAGCAATGGAGAAACACAGCATATCCTGTATTCCATTGCACTTAGCTTTATTGCACTTTACAGATTTTGCACTTTCCCAGGATTCAAACCTCCACAAATTGAAAGTTTGTGACAAGACTGAGGTGAGCAAGTCTATTAGCACTCTTCTTCCAACAAGAAGTGCTCGCTTCATATCTCGTCATAGTTTAGTAATTCTTGAAACATTTCAAACTTTTTCATCATTGTTATTGCATCTGTTATGGTGAGCTGTGATCAATGATCTCTGATATTACTGCTATAATTGTTTGGAGGGTGCCATAAACCACGCCCACATAAGACGGTAAACTTAATCAGTAAATGTCCCCTGTGTTCCGACTGCTGCACAGACCAGCCGTTTTTCTCCCTATGTTCCTTGCTCAGGCCTCCCTAGTCCCTGAGACACAACAATATTGAAATTAGGTCAATTAATAGCCCTATAAATGAAAAAAAAAAAAAATAGCCCTATAAATGGGCTCAGCACTTATGGCTCAAGCAGCTAAGGCGCCAGCCACTTGTACCTGAGCTGGCAGGTTCAAATCCAGCCCAGGCCCGCCAAACAACGATGGCTGCAACCAAATAAAAAAAAAAAAAAATTACTGGGCATTGCGGCAGGCTCCTGTAGTCCCAGCTACTTGGGAGCAGGAGGCAGGAGAATCGCTTGAGCCCAGGAGTTGGAGGTTGCTGTGAGCTATGATGCCACAGCACTCTACTCAGGGTGACAGCTTGAGGCTGTGTCTCAAAAAAAACCCCTATAAACGGCCTCTAAGTGTTCAAGTGAAAGGAAGAGTCACATGTTTCTCAGTTGAAATCAAAAGCAAGAAACGAGTAAGCTTAGTGAGGAAGGCATGACAAAAGTCAAAAGAGGCCAGAAGCTAGGCTACCTGCACAAGTGGTTAGCCAAGTTGTAAATGCAAAGGGAAAGTTCTTAAAGGAAATGAAAAGTGCCACTCCAGTGAACACACAAATGATAAGAAAGGCAAACAGTTTCATGGCTGATATGGAGAAAGTTTTAGTGGTCTGGGTAGAAGATCAAACCGGCCACAATATTCCCTGTAAACCAAAGCCTAATTCAGAGCAAGGTCCGAGAGCTCTTTTCAGTTCCACAAAGGCTGAGAGAGGCAAGTTCACAAGGTTTAAGGAAAGAAACTGTCTCCGTCACATAAAAACACAAGGTGAGGCCACAGCAAGTTAGGCAGAAGATCTCCCTAAGGTCATCAATGAAGGTGGAAACACTGAACTTCAGATTTTCCCATGTAGCAAAACAGCCCTCTATTAGAAGAAAATGCCAAGTACGACTTTCACACTAGAAAAAAGCCGATGCCTGTATTCAAAGCTTCAAAGGACAGGCTAGCTCTCTTGCCAGGGACTGATGCAGGTTTGACTTTAAGTTGAAGCCAGTGCTCATTTACCATTCCAAAATCCTAGGGCCCTTAAGAATTATGCTAGATGAACTCTGTGCTCTCTAAACAGGACAATAAAGATTGGATGACAGCATGTCTATTTACAGTATAGTTCACTGAATATTTTAAGTTCCCTGTCACTCAAAAAGGAAAAAAAAAAGAAGAAAGGTTCCTTTCAAAATATTACTGTCACTGACAATGCACCTGGTCACCTAGGAGCTTGGATGGAGATATACAAGAAAATGAATATTTTCTGGGCTGCTAATACAACATCCATTCTGTAGCCCTCGGATCAAGGAGTCATTTTCACTTTCAAGTTTTACTATTTAAGAAATAAACTTTGGGGCAGCGCCTGTAGCTCAGGAGGTAGGGCCCCGGCCACATACATCGAGACTGGAGAGTTCAAACTGGCTGGGGCCAGCAAAAACAACAATGACAACTGCAACAAAAACAAAAAAATAGCCAGGCAATATGGTAGGCGCCTGTAGTCCACGCTACTTGGGAGACTGAGGCAAGAGAATCGCTTAAGCCCAAGAGAGTGAGGTTGCTGTGAGCTCTGATGCCACAGCACTCTACCCAGGACAACGGCTTGAGACTCTGTCTCAAAAAAAGAAAGAAAGAAATTTGGTTAGGATGCAGCTTCCAGAGATAGTGATTTCTCTAATAGATCTAGGCAGAGTAAACAGAAAAAATTCTCGAAAGGATTCACCACTCTAGATGCCCTTAAGGACATTTGAGATTTATGGGAGGAGGTGCAAATATCAACATAAACAGAAGTTTGGAGGAAGCTGATTCCAACTCTCTTGGATGACTGCAAAGGGTTCAAGACGTCCGTGGAGGGAGTACCAGAGGCGGTAGAAACAGTAAGAGCACCAGAACTAGAAGTGGAGCCTGAAGATGAAACTGAATTGCTGCAATCTCATGATAAAACTTGAGCAGATTAGGAGTTGCTTCTTGGGGATGATCAAAGAAAGTGGATTATTTTAATTTCAGATTAATATAAGGGTAGAAATGATTAGGTGACATTGTTTGCATTTGTTAGATAAAGTTCAAGTTGTAGTTGAGGGTGTGCTCTTTACCCTTACATTGTGCCCATTAGGTGAGAGCACACCAATCCCCCTCCTCCACTCCTCCCCCTTAAATTTAATTGTGTTTTTCTCTCCTATGGAGGTGTAGTTGGTTATCTATTGGTTTCATATGAGTATTGCATACATTGGATACCTTTTCTAGTCTTGTGCTTCTTCACTAAGGAGAATATTCTTCAACTCCATCCAGGTTAATACAAAAGATGTGAAGTCTCCATCTTTTTATGGCTGAATAGTATTCTATGGTATACACATACCACAGTTTATTAATCCATTCATGAGTTGATGGACATTTAGGTTGATTTTACATCTTGGTGATTGTGAAATGATCTGCAGTGAATATTCTAATGCAAATGTCCTTATGGTAAAATGATTTTATTTCTTCTGGGTAAATACCTAGCAATGGAATTGTGGGATCAAATGAAACAAGACAGTGGGTTACTAGACAGTGGATTTTTTAAGAAGGAATCTACCTCTGCTGAAGACACTGCGCACATTGTATAAATGACAACAAAGGATTTAGATAATTACATAAACTTAGTTGATAAAGCAGTGGCAGGGTTTGAGAGGACTGACTCTAGTTTTAAAAATAGTTCTACTGGCTCAGCGCCTGTGACTCAACAGGCTAAGGTGCCAGCCACGTACACCTGAGCTGGCGGGTTCGAATCCAGCCCAGGCCTGCCAAACAACAATGACGGCTGCAACCAAAAAATGGCCGGGCGTTGTGGCAGGCACCTGTAGTCCCAGCTACTTGGGAGGCAGAGGCAGGAGACTCGCTTGAGCCCAGGAATTGGAGGTTGCTATGAGCTGTGATGCCACAGCACTCTATCCAGGGTGACAGCTTGAGGCTCTGTCTCAAAAAAAAAAAAAAACAAAAAAAAAACACTTGATTAAAATAGGATCACAGTTATTGTGAAATAATAGCCATTTAGCCAAAGCGGTAATTAAAAGATTTGAGGTATATATATTATATATATATATATTTTTGAGGCAGAGCCTCAAGCTGTCACTTTGGTTAGAGTGCTGTGGCATCACAGCTCACAGTAACCTGCAACTCCTGGGCTCAAGCGATTCTCCTGCCTCTGCCTCCCGAATAGCTGGGACCACAGGCACCTACCACAGTGCCTGGCTATTTTCTATTGCAGTTGTCATTGTTGTTTGGCTGGCCCAGGCTGGTTTCGAACCCATCAGCCTTGGTGTATGTAGCTGGCAGCATAACCACTGTGCTACAGGTGCTGAGCCAAGACCATCCGTTTTCAAACCCTCCCTCTTAATGACCCAAATGAACTCAGTTGGGTAGATACATCCCTTCATCCATTGGGTAGCAGGAATCAGTTTCAGAAGAAAGAGACCTCTATCATATTCTCCAGGAATTTCTGAGTTCTTTGTTTAAAAAAGAAATATAGGCTTGGCGCCTGTAGCTCAAGCGGCTAGGGCGCCAGCCACATACATAGGACCTGGCGGGTTCGAATCCAGCCTCGGCCTGCCAAACAACAAGGATGATGAACTACAACCAAAAAAAAAAAAATAGCTGGGCGTTGTGGTGGGTGCCTGTAGTCCCAGTTACTTGGGAGGCTGAGGCAAGAGAATCGCTTAAGCCCAAGATTTGGAGGCTGCTGTGAGCTGTGATGCCACAGCTATCTATCCAGGGGGACAGCTTGAAACTCTGTCGCCAAAAAAAAAAAAAAAAAAGAAAAGAAAGAAAAGAAAAGAAAAATAGGCCTGGCTCACTGGTTCACGCCTGTAATCCTAACACTTTGGGAGGCCAAGGCAGGTGGATTGCTTGAGCTCAGGAGTTTCATACCAGCCTGAGCAAGAGTGAGACCAGGTCTGTACTAAAAATAGAAAAACTAGCCAGGCATTCTGAGGCACCTGTAGTCCCATCTGCTGGGGAGGCTGAGGCAGGAAGATCTCTTGAGCCCAAGAGTTTGAATTTGCTGTGAGCTATGATGTCACAGCACTCTACCCAAAGCAACAGAGTGAGACGCTGTTTCAAATTAAAAAAAAAAAAAGAAATTTAATTTTAATCAGAGAAAGGAGGGAATTAAAGGAGAGGCCTTGCTGAAATAACAGGAAAATATTTCATCTCACAATTTCTCCAATAAAAGTGAATCCTATGAGTTCTCTCACTAACAGGCACCCTGTGGGAGTTCTGCTTTGCACAACTTTTGAAAAAGGCTAAACAGCTCGAAAACAGATGTAAATCTTTCTCTTTAAAATTGCTTTTGAGAATCTGCATTTTTACAGTCCCTCAGTGAACAGCAGGGGTCCCTGACAAAAACTGTAGCAATAAAGCCTGTTTCCAATGAAAGGCATTGGAACCAACTCTTGGACTTTGACATCCTGCCACCGTTTCTGTTATCAGCTGACAGCAATCGCCATTTTTTCTTTCTTTCTGCAGCAAGCCACTTTGCCTCAGTGCTGGTATTTCCATTCTCTTTCTTTCAGATGCCACATCCTTCCCCTGCTCTCTTCCCTCCCCTTCCCCTCTCTCTCATCTAAGAAGATAAAATGAACTTGTTTACTTTTATATATCCTAATCTCTGTGTGAGACATTTCTCTTCACCTGCACTGTGAGTTCCTAGTGAGTTTTTAGAGTCTAACTGCATGGCCTATGAATGTTTGTCTCACTTGCTAAATGACAGTGGTCTTGCATAAGAACTCTGCAAAGAAAAATGAGTATTTGTCTGTTAAAGGGAGGTGGCCAAGGTTTAGGAATTGTTCTCCTTGGGACACCCATACTGCTTAGGCTTAAGAAAGAGCAAAAGAAAGTCTCAAATGAATCCCCAAATAAAAGTAACCTCAGGCGGCATCCTTAGGATGAGTGGTATGTAGTAAGGGTTATGTTATCACAGCAACTGACTCCACGAATTGTTCACTTAAGATTTGATAACCCTAGTCCATGTCCAAGAGAAATGACACAAAGTTGAATTTACCAATCAGGTAATCCAGTGAAGGGCTCTATTTCAACCCTATTGTTTTATTTGCAGAATTGCAAGTTTTCCTGGAGGAGTTATGGAATGTGTGGGAAAACAGTACACCCATATATATGCTCAGAACATGCCCAATTATAAATACAACACCTCGTGGTCAGAATTCGGGCTGTAGGGTCCTTCAGTTCCTCCAAGCTTCATTCTGTGTCCTGACTGGAGGGACTTGACTATTCCATGACTTTATCAGCAGCATAGTTACCCCTGCAGTCTTGAACCTAAGCCGAGGACTTGAACAATCCCAGGGACTGATCAACTTATTTAGGTTGTTGCTCAAAAGCACTGAAAGATCAAAAATGTTGCTAAACACATAGAAACCAGTTCAAACCCTGAACCAAATTCTTTAACCCTCATACAAACTGCATAACCCAACCCCCTCAATTCTGACATACTCAGGCAGAACATCTCTTGTCTTACCATCCATCATGAGCAAGCTGAAGCCTCCTTTGTAGGTAGGGTCTCCCAATTGATCACCCAGGCCTTTAGTGCTTCTGTTTTGAAATCCCATCCAGCCCCATCTGGGGACGGGTTAGAACAGTACCTTGTGGGAATTCTGCCTCTTGCTTTCAGAGCAACTAAACCTGTGGGTTCTGCCAGACAGAAGATGGGTAAATAAACTTAACCTCCATGTTCATACCAAATAAACTTGGTATGCATTATAGTAACTCTTCTCTTTTTTTTTTTTTTTTGAGACAGAGCCTCAAGCTGTTACCCTGGATAGAGTGCTGTAGCATCACAGCTCACAGCAACCTCCAATTCCTGGCCTCAAACAAGTCTCTTGCCTCTGCCTCCCAAGTAGCTGGGACTACAGGCGCCTGCCACAACCCCCGGCCATTTTTTTGGTTGCAGCCGTCATTGTTGTTTGGCGGGCCCAGGCTGGATTTGAACCCGCCAGCTCAGGTGTATGTGGCTGGCGCTTTAGCCCATTGAGCCACAGGCGCTGAGCCTCTTCTCTTGATTTGAAAGGTGACTTTTCCTATCTGTTGGAGAGATTACATTTTTGTACTGTCCAATTAAGAATTTTTTTCTCCCTTTCCTTTCCCATGTCCTTTGTCTCTAAGTACTTGGAGTTGAAGCAGTTTCTTGCGATTTTGACTCTCAGGCATTTCCAGGTTAGATCACCAAGGTTCTGATTATATTTGTTTGAGTCAAGAACCAAGTTACGCGAATCTGGTTTCTATCACAAAAACTTTCCTCCCCAAATAGTTCACACCTTTTCCCTACTTAGTTTGACCACCAATCTTAGTGTCTTGAAAGTTTACTGGCATGTGTTTTTTGCTGTGACAAACTTTAGAAAGCAAGACCACATTCAGAGCCTTTAGATCAGGGGTCCTCAAACTACGGCCTGCCGGCCACATGTGTTGGTGTGACTTGTATTTGTTCTCGTTTTGTTTTTTACTTCAAAATAAGGCATGTGCACAGGAATTTGTTCATAGTTTTTTTTTTTTTAAACTATAATCCGGCCCTCCAAAGGTCTGAGGGGCAGTGAATTGGCCCCCTGTTTAAAAAGTTTGAGGACGCCTGCATTAGATTACCGTAAAATGCTGAATCTACTACACTTATCGCAAGACTATATTTATAATTTTTTTAGCCAAAACTAACGTCTGTAAAGACAACCTATCTTGAGTCAGCATATTTGCTGTGGCAAGTTTCTAAAGATATTTTTCTGGCTTGATGCTCATAGCTCAGTAGTTGGGGTGCTGCCCACATACACCAGGGCTGGTGGGTTCAAACCCTGCCCTGGCCTGCTAAACAACAATGACAACTACAACAAAAAAACAGTCGTGCATTGTGGGAGACGCCTGTAGTCCCAGCTACTTGGGAGGCTGAGACACGAGAATCATTTAAGCCCAAGAGTTTGAGGTTGCTGTGAGCTATGATGCCATGTCACTCTACTGAGGGCGACATAATAAGACTCTGTCTGCAAAAAAAAAAAAAAAAAAAAAAAAAGATATTTTTCTAAGCCAAAGTTTTTTCTTTAAGTTAGAATAAATTTCTCATGAATGCCTTTGGAATATTTAAAATGTACTTTAGAAAAAACTAGGCTGGGTACGGTGGCTCAGCATTCTAGGAGGCTGAGATGGGTGGATTGCTTGAACTGACAAGTTCAAGACCACCCTGAGCAAGAGCAAGACCCTCTCTCTACCAAACATAGAAAAACTAGCTGGGTGTTGTCGTGGGCGCTTGTAGTCCCAGCTACTTGGGAGGCTGAGGTAAGAGGATTGCTTAAACTGGGGAGTTTGAGGTTGCTGTGAGCTATGACTCCATAGCATTCTACCCAGGGCCACAGAGTAAGACTCTGTCTCAAAAAAAGGAAGAGAACCATTCTTTGTGGGATTAATTCCAAAAGACTTCTCTCTTTGAAAACCCAGACTATGAGTAAACCATAATCTGAAGCAATGTTTTGCTTGTCTGTTCTGCCTCACGCCACCACCCCACCTTAATACATCTGGTTCCTGAAAGAAGTGGTGATATGTTAATAGTATATATGACTCTTGAAAATACCATCCTTGGCTCAGTGCTTGTAGCTTAGCAGGTAGGGCCCCAGGCACATACATTGGAGCTGGTGGGTTCGAATCCAGCCCCAGCCTGCCAAACAACAATGACAACTACAACCAAAAAGTAGCTGGGCGTTGTGATGGGTGCCTGTAGTCCCAGCTGCATGGGAGGTGGAGGCAGGAGAATCACTTAATTCCGAGAGTTTGAGGTTGCTGTGAGTGGTGATATCACAGCGCTCTACTGAGGATGACATAGTGAGACTGTCTCAAAAAACAAAGAAAAGAAAATACCAACCACTTCTGGAAAAGGCATTCACTTTTTTTCATCATCTTCTAGGTAGCTTGAGCATAAAAAAAGGATGTTCTTTTTTTTTTTTTTTTTTTGAGGCAGAGCCTCAAGCTGTCACCCTGGATAGAGTGCTGTGGCATCACAGCTCACAGTAACCTCCAACTCCTGGCCTCAAGCGAGTCTCCTGCCTCTGCCTCCCAAGCAGCTGGGACCACAGACGCCTGCCACAACGCCTGGCCATTTCTTTTTTTTGAGACAGAGCCTCAAGCTGTCACCCTGGGTAGAGTGCCGTGGCATCACAGCTCACAGCAACCTCCAACTCCTGGGCTCAAGCGAGTCTCTTGCCTCTGCCTCCTAAGTAGCTGGGACTACAGGAGCCCGCCACCAGGCCCGGCCATATTTTGATTGCAGCCGTCATTGTTTGGCAGGCCCAGGCTGGATTCGAACCAAGCAGCTCAGGTGTACGTGGCTGGGGCCTTAGCTCGTTGAGCCACAGGCGCCAAGCCACGCCCGCCATTTCTTGGTTGCAGCCATCATTGTTGTTTTGGCGGGCCCAGGCTGGATTCGAACCTGCCAGCTCAGGTGTACGGGGCTGGCGCCTTAGCCACTTGAGCCACAGGCTCTAAGCCAAAAAAGGATGCTCTTTGTTAGTGTGTGTCAGACTGGATGTGAGGGTTGACTCAGGGATTTGGGCTGAGCACTCTTCCAGCTTTTAGTTTCAGCCATGGCCAGAGCAGAGGAGGTGCCAGTACTGGGTATGATGGAGTCCTGGACCTTCTTTTTACAGACCCTTGTAATTCTGAGTCTGTTTAATGGTAAAGACAAAGGAAAATGGTTATCACTGGGAGACAAGAATTTTTGGTTTCAAATTCATCCTGCAAGAGTGGCTGGGCATACACAGGTACATTCTTGTATTTTCCTGACAGGGCCCAGGGCCTCTGTGGGGCAATAACATCCTTCTCCCTGTAGAAGCCTCACACAACACACAACCACTTTGCAACCACAGTGAAGAAGGAGAGGAGAAAGGAATAAAAATTAGCAGGAGACAGAGCTTCTCTTCACGGTGGGAACATAGAAGTGCTATGAAGCTGGTGTTTGATTAACCCCCATGAGAGGATATTCATTATCATGGGTACTTTATCTATAGTCATTGCAATCACTTTATAGTGTGACTGTTATGTCCGTCATTGATCAATGTAACATAGGAACTTCATTAAAGGGGGACTGTATCTAATAAATGCAATCAGGGTAACCTGAAAAAAAAAAAAACTTCATTAAAGGAAGCTCACTTTGCACAAGATTACTAACAAAGGTTTACCTGAGAACTTGATGCTTTAAAAAGGTGGACCTGAGGTTGGGCGTGGTGGCCCATGCCTGTAATCCTAGCACTCTGGGAGGCAGAGGTGGGCGGATTGACTGAGCTCATGGGTTTGAGACCAGCCTGAGCCACAGTGAGACCTCGTCTCTTAAAAATAGCCGGGCGTTGTGGTGGGAGCAGAGAAGAATGCATGGGTCAGTGCACATAGGGAAAGTGACACCCATGGGTCAGTTACACCTGGGAAAGTTCTGTCATGTGCAGAGCCTATTGATGGTGATCCAGAGATGTCATCTCATGAAAGGAGACATCCTTGTAGTTCTGTTCAAATGGCATTTTCTTAATAATTTTCATCCATACCCTACTAACCACAATGACACACAAAAACAAATGTATTAAGAATTTTTGTGTTTATTGATAAGTACACAGGAGATAAAGGGTAGTGGGGGCAGCATGGGCTGCCCAGGTGTCAGCGGCACCAGAAGAACCCATTTCCAATCTGGCTCCTGAAGAAGGACAGCATTCTTTTTTTTTTTTTTTTTTTTTTTTTTTTTGTAGAGACAGAGTCTCACTTTATCGCCCTCGGTACAGTGCCGTGGCATCACACAGCTCACAGCAACCTCCAGCTCCTGGGCTTAGGCGATTCTCTTGCCTCAGCCTCCCGAACAGCTGGAAGTACAGTCGCCCACCTCAACGCCCAGCTATTTTTCTGTTTTTGCAGTTCTTGCCGAGGCCGGGTTTGAACCTGCCACCTTCAGTATATGGGGCTGGCGCCCTACTCGCTGAGCCACAGGCGCCACCCAAGGATAGCATTGTAGGACTCATCCAACATGAGGAAGATAATGTGTTCTATGATAAAACTTGGTGGATTTCTGAGCCTATTCGCCCACTGAATTCTCCTACATTTGGCCCTTTTATTCTGGAACCAAGCCTATAATTAGGAGGAAAAGGTGTAAGTTTAGTATATTGGATAGTCAGTTAATGTCATAGTAGAAGAAACACAACATGCAACTTTACATACCAAAGATATTTTAAAGTGTATCAGGAGAAGCTATTTCCTTATCGCTAAAATACCTTAGGGAAGTGGACACCATACTCCCTCCCTTCAGGTCACCCTTTGCAAGGGTGCCAAGCTCTAGAACAGGCTTAGGAATTCGTCTCACTCTTCCTAATTTAATATTGATTAGTGGTTTCCACCAGGTATTGGATACAATTCTGGTTTCTGAGTTGTTCCATGTCCTTGCTGTTAATTAAATGCCTCGTAACCAGATAAAGAAAGGTCTACATCCTGACAGCTGACCATCAGCTGTCCAGCTGCATCCCTTCTCAGTAGGGATAGTTCCAATAATTTCACCTTGTTTGTGGGGGAAGTTGGGCAAAGTAAAGGTTGGCCCCCCGTAAAGTCATATTGTGGGGAATGGTTCCCTGCTTTAAAAGATCATCTTTAGTGTAAAATAAATAATCAGTAGGAAACGGCATGCTGTCCTTTTAGACACATTTCCTTCCAGGATGTCAAAGGGATCATTCATCCTCTCCCAAGGGAGGCTTGGACATTGCCATGATATTTTAGCCTGTAGTGTTAAGGACAACTGAGACCAACTCAACCCAAATTAACAAAAACTCTCAAAAATCTTTGCCCACCCAAGAATTGATGGGAAATAAGCATGCCATTGTCGCTAGTGCCAATTGTGCATTCTCTAATCTGTTGTACCCTCCCAACCTTTCTGGGTTCAGGACAAGGTCAGCTCACCGTGTTATAGCTACAGTTCTAGTATCCTGGTCTGGAGCTGCTGTTGCTTAGCACACTGAAGACTCCCTAGGCCCGTCTACTCAACCCAGAGTAGGGATCCAAAACCTATCCCTTATTATTTTTTTTTGAATAAGAGTCTTATTATGTTGCCCTCGGTAGAGTGCTGTGGTGTCACAGCCCACAGCAACCTCCAACTCTTGGGCTTAAACAATTCTCTTGCCTCGGCCTCCCACGTAGCTGGGACTACAGGTGCCTCCCACAATGTCTGGCTATTTGTTGTTGTTGTTGTTGTCGTCATCATTGTTGTTTTAGCAGGCCTAGGCCGGGTTCGAACCTGCCAGCCCCACTGTATGTGGCCGACGCCCTAAACACTGAGCTACGGTACCGAGCCTTATTCTTTAAGGCATAAAGGTAGAACTAGCATTTTAGGAGGATGGTCAACAGCAGTGTGGGGGAGGGACCACAATCCCCCCTAAATATCCGCCAACAGCTGAAATGCAAACTGATCAAACAAAAACTCGGTCAGTCAGACATTATTATCCTTTGAGCATCCTAGTTAATGGAGTCTATATTGTATTTAATTTTTATGGAAGCTCCCAAACTGCAAATTTTAAGTGACACAAAGGACCTTACCTCTTTGGCTGATGTCTCCTTTTCACTCTCACATCTAAGGACTTGTGATCTTTTTGCTACATGAATATATACTCTGGAGAAGGCCAGGGTAATAGAGTTCTTTTGGGATGATTCAAGTGTACCATCAGTCAAATCTTCATAAATAGACTTATATAAGTGCGCAGTGCGCTAACTGTTGTATATGCCGATGTGAAGTCTGTGTTTCCAATACTGGTTTCATAAAATGGTTCTATTTAGATTTGCAAAAGTTGAGGAGAAACTGTGTCTTAAGTTTCTTAGGGAAATTTGTGGGGTAGAGTTTAGAAATAGATGAGAACTTTCTCTTTCCCCTTTCTTGTTCCTTACAGCATCCTTAGGGCATGCCATTGAGAAAACACTATGTAATCCTAGGGAGGGGGGAAAGCAACTCACCAGACCTTAAGTTTTTCTTTTCTTCTTGAGTTTGCGTAATCAGTTGAGAAAGTGCCCCAACCTCTTCCCAACTTTTCCAACGTGAGCCAGGCCTGACTGTGAGTCCAGTTCTTGGCATTGGGATGCCTACAGCTCACCGGCCTTCTTCATTTGGGACACTTTTCTGGACACCCCACCATCAGATGTGCTGCACTCACACACACTCTGAAGCAGCGCTAATAATAATAATAAATTTCAATGCAAAATATGACTCCTTGGTATAAAGAGTATTTTGAATTAAAGGCCCTTTCAGATCAGTAGGCCTCAGAAGGGGCTTTCCCTGTATCTGCATAAATCCGAGGGACCCATCAAAAAGAACAATTGACTTCCTTTCCCCTCCCTATTTTCTCACTAGGATGGAGGAGAGAAGGTCAAGAACAGCAACCAGACCAGCCCCGAATTACTTTGCATATAATACCTGCCTCTTGGGTACGTTTAATTTGCATAAGTGAATCATTTACAAGTCAATACAAGTCAATCTGTTTCCCCCATCAGCTCATCCTCCCTAGCAAACCATTTATTGCCCCTCAACAGAATTACCTATATTCCTCTTCTTCTCCCCCTCAAAAGGAAGGTATAAAACTTTCTGGACTTCATTGGAATATTGAGTAATCACTTTGTGATTCTCCTCTGTACGTGGTAAACAAATCTCTTTCTTGTATTCATCTGCCTTAATTGTGAGTTGATCTTAAAGCCAACTCTGGGTGGGGGGGAAGGGGAAGTTTTCTTCACCCTCTGCAGTTTGGTGTAGCCTGCAGGATCTCAAAACGGGCTCTGCTCTTCTGAAAGTCGCAGTGAGGAGAATCCACGGTAAGTGAGATGCCTTAAATTACCAGTCAGACTCTCAGTTTTCCAGTCTCTCCGTGGTCTCCAGTTGAGCAGATGGAAATCATTGTCTCTGTTGCCTTTGCCTTGCCAAATTTAAGATTAGTGAGAGAAAAGGTTTTTGTGAGTGACTAGTCTTTGTAGAGTGGCTCTGGTATCACTACATTTGGTACTTTGTGGCATGAATATTTATATTGTGTCATTCCCTCTCCCCTCAGAAATAGCCTTTTGTTGTTGTCTTTCTGTGTCTTTTTGTCACAAAGAGGGTTACCACGGGGTAGAACATGAGCCTAGCACCCCTGTAAGCCCACAATTCCAGCTGGCCCTGCAGACTACCCAGTTACACGGTTCTCACTAGACCAGCTTCTATTATGGACCAACTTTGCTGCAGGTCCCTGGGAAAAAAAACTGTGATGTGCCCCTGAACTTATCTTGTGACTGAGTGGGAATTTTCTACTCAGTCTCCGCCATCGGAGGGATGTGTTTTTTCTGGAAGACATCAGGAAGCCAATGTGAAAAAGGCTGGGAGGTCCAAGACAGGTAAGATTCTAAGCAGCATACTCTCTGTACTGACTGCGTCAAGCTCTAGGGAAGTCTTTGCCTTAAAAGGTCCTACCCACTTTGTTATCTTATCTATTTCTGAAAGTGAATTTTTAGAAATCTTTGAAAGGTTAAACCTGGAAAATAATCACTTGGGATTTCTTTTTTTTTGAGACAGAGTCTCACTACGTCACCCTCGGTAGAGTGCCGTGGAGTCACAGCTCACAGCAACCTCCAACTCTTGGGCTTAAGCGATTTTCTTGCCTCAGCCTCCCAAGTAACTGGGACTACAGGCACCTGCCACAATGCCCAGTTATTTTTTGGTTGCAGTTGTCATTTTTGTTTAGCAGGTCTGGGCCAGGCTCAAACCCACCAGATTCGGTGTGTGTGGCTGGCGCCCGACTCACTGAGCTACAGGTGCTGAGCCCACTCGGGATTTCTTTAAAAAGGCATTAGATTGAGTCGCTTTTGTAATAAATATACTATTGAAAATTCTAATTATTAATGGCCAAAAGATGGATCCTTTAAATTAAAAGGCTTCTGCATTAAAAAAATAAACTTTAGGTTCGGCGCCTGTGGCTCAACGGGCTAAGGGCTAAGGCACCAGCCACGTACACCTGAGCTGGCGGGTTCGAATCCAGCCCAGGGCTGCCAAACAGCAATGACGGCTGCAACCAAAAAATGGCTGGGCGTTGTGGCGGGCGCCTGTAGTCCCAGCTACTTGGGAGGTGGAGGCAGGACACTCGCTTGAGCCCAGGAATTGGAGGTTGCTGTGAGCTGTGATGTCACAGCACTCTATCCATGGTGACAGCTTGAGGCTCTGTCTCAAAAAAAAAAAAACAAAACTCTAGACTCTCTCTTATTCAAAAAAATCTTATTTTATTAATAGATAAAGTAGATTAAAAGAGAAAGACACATGTTTTCCTAGCCTTTAAAATTTTCTTGACAAAATTGAAGAGCAACTATCTGATCTAAAAAAATGTTGATTGGTTTGATGTAACCACATCAGATTGTATAAAAAAATCAACACATGAACTATGTGATGCCACGGCACTCTACTGAGGGCGATAAAGTGAGACTCTGTCTCTACAAAAAAACAAACAACAAAAAAACAACAACACATTGTACCCCACATATGCATAAATGTATATGATTTATGTGTATATGACTTAATTTAAAAAAATAGATACAATTCTTTTGAACACTGCCCCTGTGGGAACAAGGGCAAAGGCCAATTTGCCTTGTAGTCTAATGGTTAAATGTCTGTCCTGTCACTTCAGCAGCCGAGGCTTGATTCCTATGCAGGGAAATGAGTCTATTCTAGTTCGATGTTTGTATAATTTTGCTATTTTTTATTATTTTCCCTTCCTTGATTAGTTTTTGCTTTCATGTATTCTGGAGGCCATACTGAGCTTTCAGGTATTCATGCATAAACAGTCGGCTGAAGAGCTAGAACCCTATCAAATACGGCAGGACAAAAAGTGTGTTATGCCCTATTTATGGGTATTGAGGCTTTCCCTTCTGTGAGCGTTTTCCACTTCTTCGGAAACACCTTTTGCTTCTTTGATTAAGTGTAACCTTGGTAACCGGTTTCTTTAAAAGGGTACTTCAGTTAAACAATGTCAGCTGTTTGCCCCAGTCTGTTTCTTTTCTTTTCTTTCTTTCCCAGTCTGTTTCATTCATATTGACTCTTACCCATTCCTTCCTTTTGCTGATCATGGAGTTTTCAGTGGTTCTCCACCTTCCTCATGCCGCGGCCCTGTAATACAGTTCCTGTGGGTCGTGATCCACAGGTTGAGAACTGCTGTGTTAAAAAGTAAGGCAGACACTGGGCTGTAACCAGCCCAGCTGTTTCTATACATTATTTCCACTTTCTGTATATGACTTACTCTTTTCAGTCCATGAATCTTCTCCAAAATTAGAGTTTCTCTGAACTTCTTCTGGTTCAACTGCTCAATTTGTGAATCGCTCTTTGCTCAATTAAACTCTGTTAAGTTTAATTTGTTAGAAGTTGGGTTCTGAAATAGAGCTCCTAGAGACCTCCCCAGGAACACCGAGTCCAAATGAAGTACCTGACAGATCTGTTGTGCCCACTGCCCTATCACTGCCACTGGGGCTTGTGGGTAAGTTCTTTCTCAGATTCTAAAGTGCCACAGAGTTGTGTTTTGAGCTCTCTCAGTTTGAGCAACATTTTGATCCTGACTGGGTTCAGAAGTTACAATAGAAACTGAGCTAGGTTGGGATCAGATTGGATCTGATAATTAAGCTTAGATCCAGTTAGAGGCTTCAAATATCTGACAGTCTAACAAAAAATGGCAATAGTACAAGGGGCGCAAACTCCCGCTTTCGGGAATTTGTGGAGATTTCTGTGTTCTATTCCTTTGTTCCTTTTTCTTGTGTGCTTGGGTAAGGAAAAATCATTGTCTAGTTTGATCATGGAGATCTGAGAGCCAAAGGCAAGATTTGAGGTGAAAATAGGATCCTTAACTTCTGAAGAACTGAGTACTTTGCTATGTCATTCGTGTATAAATATTTTACTGTGGAAGCACCAAATGCTTACGGAAGTGGCAAAATCTTACTAAAATCAAAATTGTTGCCTAGCTAGTAATTGCTCAGAACAATAAAATAAGTTATTAAAAGATTAATAGTCTAAATTTTAAAAATATAATAATATGTAAGAGCTAGCAAATAAAATTATCTATATGTGCTATTAGATCTGTTTCTGTATGTCCATATATCTCTGTGTCTCTATATGTCATGTGTATGTGATATTTCACTATCAATATATATAAAAGAGCTCTAATTAGCTTAAGAAATAAGCATTTAAATATTTTATCAAGAAGATGGCAAGTGACTCAAATGTCTTTTTGGTGACTTTAATCATAGCATAATTGACCTATGGTTAACTTTCTTTTTGATTCTGTTGTACCTGATTCACAATTTCTCTTTACATTTACCTTCAGAGGGAAATAATTAACATGGACCTGAATACTTTGGAGATACTGTGAGTCTCCATCAATATTCTCTTAAATTCTCAAAGCAGATTTAGACTTTAACCTTTACCCAGGGATCCATTCTTGTTCAGTATGTTAATGATCTTTTGCTCTGTAAACAGGGTGCCCTCTTAGACTCTCTCCTTTTAAAGACTCTAGCTGAATGTGGACATAAATACCCTAGGTCTAGACTCCAGTGGGTACAGAAACTATTACTCAGGAAATAAAATATCTCAGAGCACTGAAAAGCTCACCCCCAAATGCCTTGAGTTAATTTTGTTATAGCCTGCACCAGAGTTTAAACATTGGCAAAAGGAAAAGCTGCCACTATTTACCCAGACTCCAACTATGTCTTTGTAGTTGCCACTGGGCCTATAATTGCTGCCCTATTATAAGCTACTCACCTTCCTTCTAAGATTTGTCTTGTTCATTGCCAAGCCCTCTAAGGAAGTGGATGTTTTATCCCTAGAAAATAAATAACCAACATCTAGATCATACAAGGTAGCCTGAATTCATTTTTGTTTCTGCTAATGTGACTGCCTAGTGGAACCCGTCTGGAAGATGGAGGTACTTAGTGTGACAAGATGTGGCATCCACAATCAGAGGAAAAAAATACGCTGCTTCTCCTGTTGGTGAATCAACTGAACACAGAAAAATCTCTGGGGAAGCTAAAGAACTGTCTTTTGCTTAGGTAAAGTCACTAGAAAGAATGTTTATGCTTTTTTGGATGATGTGCTAGGGCAATATTGCTATCAAACCTTATGCTTTGATTCCACAGATGGCATTCTTGCACCTTTTAGATGGTACTGACACTAACACTCATGATGCTCTTTGGATCTAAGCAGTATGCTATGAGATGTGCCGAACAGTTATAAAATATTTACCTGCCTGTAGCAGATATATTTTTTCCCTCAGAAGAAGTTGACCTCACATATTCCCATTTCTGTGAATGCTGCCTAAGGTTGTCACGCCAACCGTTGCCGCAGAATAGGAACGGTGTGAGAGCTCCAATACATCATCCCACTTTAGCGGCGGCCCTCAGAGCGACCCCCATGCAGTGGAGCTTTCCTTGGAATATACAATTTTTCAGGCAGATCTTTTTAAACTAATAAAGGGGATAAGTTATCTCTGTTTTCTTCTTTTCTACTCTCATTGAAAGTCTTCAAATATATATTTTTCTCCTATGGCTTTAAAAACTATCAGCTGCCTTGCTATGTAAAATTCTAATAAACTATGTCAAAAAATCATTAAAAAAAAAACACTCACAGGCTTGGCGCCAGCCATCTACACCTGAGTTGGGTTCGAATCCAGCCCGGGCCCACCAAACAACAATGACAGCTGCAACCAAAAAATGGCCTGGCGTTGTGGCGGGCGCCTGTAGTCCCAGCTACTTGGGAGGCGGAGGCAGGAGACTCGCTTGAGCCCAGGAATTGGAGGTTGCTGTGAGCTGTGATGCCACAGCACTCTATCCAGGGTGACAGCTTGAGGCTCTGTCTCAAAGAAAAAAAAAAGAGTTCCTTTTCTTCTTAATAGAGCCTAGGAAGGATGTTTGTTTCCAAGAATTTGTTCATTTTCTCAATGTTTTTAAGCATATACACATAAATGTTTTTATAGTATTCAGAGATGGTACTTGTATTTCTGTGGTATCAAATATAATACCTCCTTTTAAATTTTTGATTGAACATATTAGAGTCCTCCCTTTCTGTTTATGGTTAATCTAGCAAGGAGTCTGTAAATATTCTTTATCTTATCAAAGATCCAAATTTTAATTTCATTAATATTCTGCATTTTTCATCAGCCTAGGTAAAGATCTTATGAAGAGATACCCTAAAGTCAATCATAGCAACAATAAAAATTAACAAAGGGACCTCATTAAAAAGTTTCTGAAGAGCAAAAACAAACAAAAAATCAATAGAGCAAATAGACACTCTATAGAATGAGAAAAATATACACATGGTATATATTTGACAAAGGGCTAATAACAAGAATGTATAAAGAATTTGAACAAATCATCAAGAGAGAATCAAACAACTCCATTAAAAAGCTGGGCAAAAAACATAAATAGAACCTTAAAAATAGACTAATGGTCAATAAACACATGAAAAAAAATGCTCACTATCCCTAAATGTTAGAGAAATGCAAACCAAACACAAAATGGGATATCACCTAATTATAGTGAGAGTATCTTTTATCAAAAAATCTTAAAACTGCAGACACTAGAGTGGACATGAAGAGAAAGGAATTACTGGTGCCTGCCATGATGCCAAGATAATTGTTCTACTTTTAGTAAAGGTGGGATCTTCATCCTGGCTCAGATTGGTTTCAAACTCCTCAGCTCAAGGGATCCTCCTGTGTTGGCCTCTCAGATTGCTAGGATTATAGGTATGAGCCACTGTGCATGATGAGAATACTCATTCTTCTCAAGCTCACAGAGAACATTCACCAAGATACCCCCTATCTTGGGCCATAAAATACTCCTTAACAAACTTAAATGAAGGGCAGCGTCTGTGGCTCAAAGGAGTGTGGCACTGACCCCATAACTGGAGGTGGTAAGTTCAAACCCAGCAAAAAATTGCAAAAAAGAAAAAAAATTAAATGAATAGAAATCATGCAATAGTTGCTGTCAGACCATAGCAGAAACTTAAAAATCAATTAACTTAGAAATCAATTAACAGATAGATATCCTGAAAATTCCCAAGTATATGAAAATTTTAACACAGTTCTAAATAACACCTGGACCCAAAAGAAATCTTTAGGAAAATTTTTTTTTATTATTAGATCATAACTGTGTACATTAGTGCAATCAAGGGGTATAATGTGCTGGTTTCATATACAATCTGAACTAATTTCATCAAACTGACTAACATAGCCTTCATGGCATTGTCTTAGTTATTGTATGAAGACATTTGTTCTGCATTTAGTAAGCTTCACCTGTACCCTTTTCCCATATTCTTGTGCTATAGTTGGCTTATAGCCTTCATATGAAAGCCATAAATTAGCTTCATAGAAAGGCTGAGTACATTGGATACTTTTTCTTCCATTCTTGAGATACTCTGCTAAGAAGAATATGTTCCAGCTCCATCCATGTAAACATGAAAGAGGTAAAGTCTCCATCTTTCTTTAAGGCTGCATAGTATTCCATGGTACATGTACCACAATTTGT
>CAUYON010073182.1:0-16237 GCA_963573935.1 Arctocebus calabarensis | reverse complement strand
TCTTCTTAGCAAAGTATCTCAAGAATGGAAGAAAAAGTATCCAATGTACTCAGCCCTACTATGAAGCTAATTTAAAGGTTTCATATGAAGGCTATAACCCAACTATAGCACAAGAATATGGGGAAAGGGGCAAGGGAGGGGAGAGGAGGAAGAAGGCTGGGGTGGAGAGAAGGTTATTGGTGTGGCCATACCTATGGTGCATCTTAGAAGGGTACAGGCAAACTTACTAAATGTAGAATACAAATATCTTCATACAATAACTAAGAAAATGCTATGAAGGCTATGTTAAACAGTTTGATGAAAACATTTCAGATTGTATATGAAACCAGCACATTTTATCCCATGATTGCACTAATGCACACAGCTATGATTTAATAAAAATAAATAAATAAATAAAACATCAAATAAAAATCAAAATAAAATAAAATAAATTTGTGGCTCGGCACCTATAGCATAGTGCTTATAGCACCAGGCACATACACCAAGGGTGGCGGGTTCAAACCCGGCCAAGAAAAAGAAAAAAAAAAAAAAAAAAGAAATTAGTGAAAATAAAGAGATAATTTCCTCCTTCTTCTAAGTTCCAGAACCCTTGAATCACAGACAGTTGTGACTAGAGCTAGGGTAAGAATGGAAGATGAGTTTTTACATCCAGTATGAGATTGAACACTAAGGATTTAAAAATATATAGGATGGGCTTGGTGCCCATAGCACAGTGGTTACGGTGCCAGCCACATACACTCGGGGTGGCGGATTCGAACCTGGCCTGGACCAGCTGAACAACAATGGCAATTGCAAAAAAAAAAAAAATAGCCGAGCATTGTGGCAGGTGCCTGTAGGCCCAGCTACTTGGGAGGCTGAGACCAGAGAATCGCTTAAGCTCAAGAGTTTAAGTTTGCTGTGAGCCATGACGTCACAGCACTCTACCAAGGGTGACATCATGAGACTCTGTCTCAAAAAAGTAAAAATAAAAATATACAGGATAAATTCTTACAGTGAAATTAAACCTGCACTGCTCCAATGGAAATGACCAGAAAGTTACGGAATTTGGGTTGCTCCCCTGATGTAAGAGAGGTCAACATAATACAGTGGATAGTTATGGGGAGGGGGAACTTTTCATATTTTTATTTCCAATAATTTGTGATTCTTCGTCAGTGACAGAGCTGAGGTTAAATGCAAGTTATGTGCCTGGTCATTCTGCTACCTACATTCCATTTTACAAAAGCAGCAACTACTATTCTCTTCAGATTAAGTTAAAAGCTAGCATTCTTTGAGCACCTGCTATGGACCCTGTGTAGCGGACAGCTTTTATTTTCATCTTCTCATGATATCCTCCCCTAGTCTTGTGGTATTAGCCCTCAGACTTTGCTCTGACAGCTCCGTAACCTGAGTTGGAGAATGTGGGCCACAGGGTCTGGCCCTCCCTGGCCAAGGAGTGCCCCGAGGCCTAAGTGTGGCCAAGCAGATGCTGTTTCCCTGGAACAGGAATCTTGAGTGGACTAGCAGAAATCTGGAGGATTCCTGTACTCCCTGGATCCCCATTCCAAGGTCAGGTCCTCACCTTTTTCTTCATGCCTGTCAATTATTTTATCTCTTTCAACATATACTCCTTTTTCTTAAGTAGCCCTTAAAGTTCTGTTGCTTGCAAGAAAGAACTCTAACTGGGGCGGTGCCCATGGCTCAGTGAGTAGGGCACTGGCCCCATATACTGAGGGTGGCGGGTTCAAACCCAGCCCTGGCCAAACTGCAACAACAACAACAACAACAACAACAACAAAAAAACAGCCGGGCGTTGTGGCGAGCGCCTGTAGTCCCAGCTCCTCAGGAGGCCGAGACAAGAGAATCGCCTAAGCCCGGGAACTGGAGGTTGCAGTGAGCTGTGTGACGCCACAGCACTCTACCAAGGGTGGTAAAGTGAGACTCTGTGTCTACAAAAAAAAAAAGAAAAAAAGAAAGAAAGAACTTTAACTGATCCCACCTTTAACCCTCAGAGTAACAATCCAAGGTAAGGGTTAGTCTTATCTCCATCACAGAAGGGAGCAAGGCTCTGAGATACGAAAGGACTGGTTGGTTCCAGGTTATCCAAGAATGGTAGGCTGAAAAATGGCCTCCTGGGGTATAATGATAAATATATACGATCTTTGTCTCTAGTCCCTGTTCAGAGCTCCTAAACCCTGAGTGATAGGAATGGTTTTTGTTATTCATAATGAGAAGCCTTTGATCACATCTGAGTTTATATTAACAGGGTGACTAGGGATGGAGCCTCCAGACAGCCTCAAGATGTGGCTGGTCACCAGAAAGACCATGTGATTACAGGGTTGGGATTTTCAGACCCAACCACAGACCTAGAAGAAGGGGTGGAAGATTGGAGATTAAGCTCTATGAAAACTCTTCAACAATGAGATTTGAAGAGTGTCTGGGTTGGTGAAAACACACATATACCCTGAGGGTTACACACCCCCAACTCCACAAGGACAAAAGCTCAGATTCTTGGGACTCCTCTAGACTTAACCCTATGTGTCTCTTTATCTGGCTCTTCATTTGTTATCTTTTGTGACACACTTTATAATAAACCAGTAAATGTAAGTAAGTGTTTCAATGAGTTCTATGAGACATTATTAAAAAGTTATCAAAACAGAAGAAGGGGTTATGGGAATCTCTAATTTGTAGCCAAGTGGGAACGTGGAGACTCATTCCTTTAGATTGGCCTTTGAAATGGAAAACAGTCTTATGGGATTGATCCCTTTACCTGCGAGGTCTGTGCCAACTCTGGGCAGTTAGTCATAATTAAATTGTAGGATGTCCAATTGGTATTTTCAGCAAGTTGGAGGATTGCTTGGTGTGGAAAACCCACCCTTTTGGTGTCAGATGTCTTGTAAGTAGAGAAACAGAGGTTTTTCCTTTTATTGCCCTCTAAATCCATTTCACAGATCCTGAGAATATGCATTTTAAGAAAGAAAAAACTATATTAAAATTATAATACTCAATATATTTACCAATAACAAAAGATGAATATAAATCACGTTGAGCACCTCTCGTAATTGCTTCTTGCAGAAGTCAAATGGGACTTGAGCATTACAAATTTTATATAGTTTTTTCCTTTAAAAAAATGTGTATACACTTTTTTGGGCATCCTTTGTATATTCCCTTGTATGACAAAAGGGACTCTGTAGATGTGATTAACTTAAGGATCTTGAGAAGGAACCATTATCCTGGATTCCCCAGGTGGGCTCAAAGTTATAACTGCTTATGAGAGGGAGGTAGATGGAGATGCTGCTACAGAAGAGATGTGAAGATAGAAGCTACAGGTTGGAGAGACGCAGGAAGAGGGCCATGGGCCAAGGCAACAGGGGATCTGCAGAAGCCAGAAAATGTAAGAAAACGAATTCTCCCTAGAGCCTCCAGAAGAAACCATGCCAATACTTTGACTGTAGCCCAGTAAAAGTGATTCTGGACCTTAGCTTCCAGGACTATAAGAGAATAAATTTAAGTTGTTTTAAGCCACTAAGTTTGTGGTATTAATATTTTATTATAGCAGCCCTTTTAAACTAATGAATAGCGGAGCTAAGACAAAACTAGACATGCCTGCCTTGCTACCTCCCACAGACTGATTCTTAAGTCGGCATCTAGAAACTGCAGGAAGGGGAAAAGGAAGCAGTACAGCTCCTCAACTTCAGAGAAACCCACATGGCACACCTCCAGGGACAGGAGGCACTGAGAGGCTTTAAACACCTTAGTATCTCCCAAATTCAGGGAACAGCTTTCCTCCCTACCTCTGTGTGAAGATTGAATGTGAATGTAAAGACCAAAGACAATTCACCATCCTTTTGAGACTCTCTGGCCCCCCAAATTACTAAGACAGAAATCTCCTTTTGTGCAAGACAAAATATGTTAAAAGGAGTTTTGTTTTTTTTAAAATCAAAGCGGGCATAATTACAAATTTTCTGCCATGCTACTTAATTATAATCTTTAGTACAAAGTGCAGTTTCCTGTGTCATTTTGAAGACATGAGCGTTCTCAGTCCCACCATTCGCCTCAGCACAAATAGATAACCCTATGGCTGGAACTTGTCCTCAAATGGCACGGGGACCCCTTTGTTTTCACCTCAATTTTTGGTCATAAGATACCTTTCCCCAACATGAAAGTATCATGGATTTCTTTTTCTTTTTCTTTTTTTGTCTAAGGATAAAACTCAGCTGAAAAGACATTTCACCCAAAGCAACCTTTTCTTTTCTCTTCAAAAACACAATCTTTGTTTCTTTGGAGATCTTGGTTTTAATGATGTCTTTCATGAGCCTGCTCCCCTGGGACATGAGGCCAGAGAGGCTACGGTGGACTTTTGTTCTCTGCACCTATTTAGTTATTTATTTTGCAGTTAAATGAATCTAACTGATTCTCAGGGCAATTATTTTTGGCTGAAATAAGAAGTCTAACTTTTCCTATTCTTAATATACTAGCAAATAATTTCATAGCCTCTGACTGGCTGATTGAATTAGGACTACATCCTGCAAAAGAGGGGGATGCTGGATCCCTAAATAGGAGTAGGGCCCACAGGAGATATGACATAATCCACCAGTGTGGAAAGGTAGGTGAAAGAGAAAACACCCTCATCAAGCTTCAATTAGAGTACAGGGTAGATTGAATTATTGTTCCTAATTATTGAGCCTTTCTCTGTGACAGAATCATGCAACTCTACTCTGTACCATAAAACCTGCAGTTACTGTGGAAAGTGTCAACTTTCCTGTAACATTGGTATTGAACTTAGCCATGTGTCTTGCACTGGCCAATGGAATGTACATCACTTAGCCATTGCTCTTCTCCCTCTGCTGTGGGACTAAGGAGAGGATGCCCCTTCATCCTACATCCTGAAATGAAAAGAGATGTGGAGCAGAGCCAAAGCTGCTATACAGCTGACATGTAACCAGGTAAATGCGTGGCGTTATAAGGCACTGAGGTTTGGGTAATGTTTGTTACTGCAGCAGAACCTAAAGAAAGTTGACCAGTACCCAGTACTGGAGGTTAGCTGGGGCAATTCCATATAGGAGAATATATCAGTTAGGACTTCTTCATTTGCAAGTATAACAAAACTAACTCAAATTGGCTTAAACAAATTAAAAAGAGGGGATATTTATAGGCTTACTTAACTAAAAAAAGGATAGAGTTGGCTTTTGGCATGGCCAGAAGGTTTGAAAGAACATCATAAGGACTCAGATACTTGCTAACTCTCAGTCGTTTTGTTATATCAGGCACAATCTCTTTAGAAATTATAAACTCAAAGATTCAAGTTTACTGGAAAAGAGAGAAACTTTTCACTGGTTGCTTCTTGAAAAGTCCTGAGATTATCTCTGATTGGACCACTCTGGGAATCAACTATTATGATCAGTGGGATTCACTGCTCTGGCCAGGCATGGATCACATACCTGAGCCCACATCCACAGCTATAGTCAGCTCACGCCCTGAACCATACAGACTGAGTATGAGAGGGGGCAATCCTTTGAGGAACATAAATGTCTACCATAGACAGCAAGAAAACGAACAAATGCCCTTTAGTTTTGCTCCTTCCTTCTTTCCTTCCTTCCTTTCTTCCTCCCTCCCTCCCTCTCTTCCTTCCTTTCTTCACAGCGTCTTAAGCCCTTGCCTTGGGTAGTGCCATGGCATCACAGCTCACAGGAACCTCCAACTCAGGCTCAAGTGATCAATCCTCTTCCCTCAGATTTTTTTCTATTTTTAGTACAGATGAGGGTTTTGCTTTTTGCTCAGGCTTGTCTCCAACTCCTGAGCTCAAGCAATCCACCCTCCTCAGCCTCTTGGAGTGCTAGGATTACAGGCGTGACTGTTTGTCATTCTTAAAGTAATCTTTTAGAAAATATGAAAGCCATAGAAAAATATAAAGGAGAAAATAAAAGTCAGCCATGTTCCTGCCATTTAAAATAAAACATCCTTTTGCATGATATTTTTAGGTCCAGAATTATTTCATTCCATAATGAGCCTTTACTTTAAACTATATAATTTATTTAATAAATATGCATATTTTATACATAGTTATTTCTATAAACCTAGAAGTATTTTTGGAGCATTGTCAGTGTCCCTGGCTATAAAAAAATGCAGCTATGAAAAGAAGTCATAAGAGCTGCCCACCCCAAGTATGAGCTTCAGATGCTAATTTCAAGTAAGGTCTCAGCAGAGATCATTTGGCCCAAGCTCTGGGGTTCTCTGTGGATTTGACTGTTTTGTTAAATGTACATTTTATTCCTCTAGTCAAAAAGAAAACTTGACTTTTTTTTAATTAAAAAAAATCAATACATATCCTTTGTGTAAAAAAGTGGAAACAGCATTACACAAAATTAATTTCAGATCAAAGGCAGATTTCATTGAAAAGAAAAAAATGTAAAAAAGTACAAAATGTAAAAAAGTTCTAGAAAAGAAATGGGTAACTCAGAAGGGATAGATAGAGTGCAGAGTATCCTAAATTATGGTGGAACCTGTGGGAGAAAGCCCCATCATTTATGTGATAAGCAATCAGCAGCGCCCATGACAAATGTCCCCAACCTACCAGCTGTGATTTGACAATATAATGACACCGAGCACTGAAGACAGCTGGGCTTGGTAGAATTTGTCTCACTAAGAACATTAAAATAAGACCCCAACTCCCCAGGCTGATAGAGAAGAATATTTAAGGCAATAAGTGCCAGCAAACACATAATAGACAAAGGAATTGCATCTTGCATAGGGGTTGTAGTCTAAAATTAAGACATAGATGAAAATCCATTTATTCAAAATTTCCCCCTTAAAATCCCTTAAATTACCCACCTAAAGACATAGTGTCTTTCAAGTGTTCTCACATAGTCAGTTTTCTCCAGTTCTCAGTGCTGATCACTTTAGGGATCAGGTGATGGAAGAGGCAGAGAGAGTAGTCAAATACATTCTTAATTGCCCAGACTCTTCTAAGGCTAGAGTGCTTGGGTTCAAATCTTGCCTCTGCTATTTACTGGCTTGTGACCCTGGACAAAAACTCAATTTCTCTGTGCGTCAGTTCTTTCTCAGAAATATGTGTTTATCAGCCAGGCATGGCAGCTCACACCTATAATCCTAGCACTCTGGGAGGCCAAGGCAGGTGGATTGCTAGAGCTCAGGAGTTCAAGACCAGCCTGAGCAACAGAGAGACCTTGCTTCTACTAAAAAAAAAAATAGAAAAATTAGCAGACATTTCGGGGGGGGGCCTGTAGTCCCAGCTACTTGGGAGGCAAAAGCAAGAAGATATCTTGAGCCTAAGAGTTTGAGGTTGCTGTGAGCTATGATGCTACAGCACTGTACCCAGGCAACAGAGTGAGATTCTGCTTCAGAAAAAAAAGAACAAAAGAAATATGTGTATGTTTATAGTCAGGACAGCAAGTAATCACCCATTATCCAAGTGTTCCCTTATATATCCCAGCTTCCTTGTAGTTGGTTTGAGGCCATGCTCTGGAGGAGAGATGAGAAGTTTAACAACATTCTGGACTAAGAAGGTTAAGAACTGAGGCTCCTCCTCCCTTCTTTTCTTCCCTTGACTCAGTGACCTCAGAGGCAAGAAAATCGCTTGAGCCCAAGAGTTTGAGGTTGCTGTGAGCTATGACACCATAGCACTCCACCCAGGGTGAAAAAGTGAGACTCTGTCTCAAAAAAAATAATAAATAAAAATATTTTTGTGGTGACACTTTTATGTTATGTGAGTTACATTAGGTAATAGTTATAAATTGCTCAGAGTAGTACCCGAGTAAACATACATTTGTGGCAGGTAGGTAGACAGACAGAAGGAAACAATTGTTTTATGAGCTGCTTGTGTTATGAGGGTCACACAAAATTGAGAACAAGAAAAGAGCTGAGCCATATGTCCTATTTTACGTTTCACCTCCAGAGTAAAATGGCAGGAATTGCCTACATTTTAAAAATTCTTGTTCTATTCTTCCTCTCTGTCTCTCTTTTCTGCAAGACCATATTGTTGAATTAGTATAAATTAAGTACATATATACTTCAGTCCAAGTATACACAATATCTGTCTGTCATGAAGACAAGAACCACGTTTTTCTGTTTCATAGTTTCAAGGCATTACGGTATGTCTATACCATAATTTAGTAGCCCATTTAAGCATTCAATAAATATTAGCTGAATAAATGAACAAATTAAACAACTCTCATTACATAGCTGGAACGTACCTGCTTGGTATATGTATCAACAGTTGATGAGTGGCACCTGTGGCTCAGTGGGTAGGGCACTGGCCCTATATACTGAGGGTGGCAGGTTCAAACCCGGCTCTGGCCAAACTGCAACAAAAAAATAGCCGGCGTTCTGGCAGGCGCCTGTAGTTCCAGCTGTTTGGGAGGCTAAGGCAAGAGAATTGCCTAAGCCCAGGAGTTGGAGGTTGCTGTGAGCTGTGATGCCACAGCACTCTACCAAGGGTGATAAAGTGAGACTCTGTCTCTAAAAAAAAAAAATAGTAGAGAAGAAAAGGTATTCTCTCAATAGTTGGCCTCAGAATTCCCCTCAGGTAGGGAACTTTTCTTTGTTTATATTTTATAGATGAAAAAACTGTGGCTTAAAAAGATTAAGTCATCTTTGCTCAAAGTCACGGAGCTGGGAGTGGTGGAGCTGGGTTGGGAATGAAGATTGAGATTCCAGAGCCCAAGCTCCTCACCACTGCACTGTACTCCACTTCTTTGACTTCCAGGACATTCCTATATTTCCTTTGACAGCTCTGGAATTTGACTTACTGTCATCCTGTTCAACCATCTCCCACCAACCTTCTCACTGCTTCATTACCCATGCTGCTGACACCTCTAACATTGTGGTCTTGGATCCACATGTTTCAACGACCCTACCTTCACTCTGTGTCAGCCACCCAATAGAATGGTCACATCTTAGAATGGTTCATCACTGAATACTTTCATAGCTGAAATTCCTGAATTCTTGATCTCATTATAACATTCTCTGTCTTTCCATCTTTCCCACCTACCCATTTCTATTTATACTGTTTCTTATCTTTACCTAATAGCATGGTTTGGGAAGGTTACTATTGTCCACCTAGAATAGGGATCAGCAAACTATAACCTATGGGCCCAATCTGGCCCAACACCTCTTCTCGTAAATAAAGTTGTGTTGGAACATAGACACACTCAATAATTTACCTATATCTGTTTGCATGCTACAAAAAGAAAGTTGAGTTGTAGCGAGACCACCTATGGTTTGTGAAGCCTACAAAATTTACTATCTTTTACAGAAAAGTTTACTGACTCTTGACCTAGAAATCCATTTTCTTGTTCCCCAAGAACTCTAAGATTATTGGAGCCACATTCTTTATGGCAGACCCAAGGCTCTGACCATGTTAGTTCTCCTTCTTATTACTGCTAAGGGGACTTGAGTTTGGGTTGGAGAGGGAAGGGAGCTTGAGACTAACATAAGAGAACTGGTCAGGGCATTATGTGCAGCCAGAGCCAGGCCTCAGGAGGGGTGGCCTGGGGGGTGACCTAAGCCTCCCCAGCCCCACAACACTTCTTGCTTGGGCTGCACCTGCCATCTCTCCTTGCCCCAGGGTCATTTTCCATTCGAGTGTCTCAGCATGATCACATGAAAATGCAGTTCCCCACTGCCTGTCACTCCAGCTTCCCCTAGTGGGGAACAGCCCTCAGCCCTCCTGGTTCACTATCACTCAATAGATACACCTCCCTGTCCATAGTGCTCATGTGGAGTTTTGAAAAATCTTATTTTTCCTTTTTCTTTTAATTTTTTATTATGGAAATTTTTATGTATGGAAAATTACATATAAAAGTAGACAAAAAAATATAAAATGAACCCATGTCTCCATCT
This sequence comes from Arctocebus calabarensis, assembly GCA_963573935.1. Taxonomy (NCBI): domain Eukaryota; kingdom Metazoa; phylum Chordata; class Mammalia; order Primates; family Lorisidae; genus Arctocebus; species Arctocebus calabarensis. The sequence goes on along the minus strand of CAUYON010073182.1, from coordinate 6,400 downwards.
TTTTTTTTTTGAGACAGTCTCAAGCTGTCACCCTGGGTAGAGTGCTGTGGCATCACAGCTCACAGCAACCTCCAATTCCTGGGCTGAAGTGATTCTCTTGCCTCAGCCTCCCAAGTAGCTGGGACTACAGGTGCTCGCCACATGCCTGGCCATTTTTTGGTTGTAGTTGTCATGCTGTTTGGCAGGCCCAGGCTGGATTCAAACCCACCAGCTCTGGTATATGTGGCTGGTACCCTAGCCACTTGAGCTACAGGCACCAAGCCTCCACCAGCTATCTTTAAATACACTATTCTCCATGTCAGTTAACAGTAAATTCCCTCCCCCAACCCATATATAATTTCATACATTAATATTCCAGCACATTTCCTTAAGAGGTAAAATTTTTTAATTACTATGAAATCATTATTATCATACCACAAATGAAATAATAATTCCTTATTTCATCAACTGTCTATTAACTGTTTCAATTTCCAATTGTCTCCTGATTTTTTTATAAAATTTGTTTCTCTGAGTCAAGATCCAATTAAAAGTCACACACTGAAATTTTTAAAAACCTATTTTCTTGATTCTAAGATCTCCCCCCAAGCTCATTTTAGTGTTTCTGAGTTTGGTATGTCACTTACTTTTTTTTTTTTTTGCAGTTTTTGGCTGGGGCTGGGTTTGAACCCGTCACCTCCAGCATATGGGGCTGGCGCCCTACTCACTGAGCCACAGGCGCCACCCCATGTCACTTACTTTTAATGTGAATACATAATGTCGTGTTTCTTTCTCTTCCTGAAAATTGGCTATTAAAGTGTTAACACATAATTCAGGAAATACGGTAATTTGTGACAAAAATATGAGATATTATTCTTAGAAAAGTAAATAATGCTTTCACTTGTACCTAAGAATCCCTGGGCCCAGGCTAGACCTTCTACCAGATTAGTTTCACCAGTCTTTAATCCTGATTTTACCAACCATCTGTTCCCTCCACCCGCTTTCCAGGGTTGAGGGGGGCTGCTAGAGACACACATAAGCAGGCTGTTTATTCACACCACAAACTCAGGCCATCAGCTGGGCATCCCTTTTTATCCCTAGCTGATTCCTATCGGTTTCACCAGAGCAGCTGTTGTAACCCTGTCCCGTCCTCCATAAGCCTCCAGAATCCGCCTCGGCCTCCCTCTCGGCAGATGCCTTCACACCCACAGGGACAAGCAGCAAGACAGCACCCATCATGAACGTCTCCCACTCTTCCCCCCTCCACTGCAAATTTCCTCTCACTTTTAGCTCTGGTCTCAGAGGGATAAATACACATCTCTTGTAGCTATACACGTGTGGAGATGCATGGAGAAGTAAGTTTCTAAAAAGAAGTTCACTACAACAATGGCGGTAACTAGGAGGTGTGTTCTCAGATGATTTGTGTCCTTTTTCCTCTTAATTTTTCTGTTTTGTTTGAGGTTTTTTCACTTAGTATGTGCCATTTTTTTTTTTTTAAAAAAAAGACCTATAATACCATTATTTATTTATTTATTTATGTATAGAGTCTCACTTTCTTGCCCCCGGTAGAGTGCTGTGGCATCAGAGCTCACAACAACCTCAACTCTCCAGCTTAAGTGATTCTCTTGCCTCAGCCTCCCAAGGAGCTGGGACTACAGGCACTCACCACAGCACCCAGCTATTTTTTAGAGACTGGGTCTTGCTCTTGCTCAGTTGGTCTCCGACTCATGAGCTCAAGTGATCCACCCGACTGGCTATAATACCATTTTAAAATGTAAGTGATCCCTGGTAAAATCCCCAGAAGGGACGGACCTTCAATTCCCCCATAGTCTTCATTACCCTTTGTGGTAGGCAGAATATGGGTCCCGATGTCACATTATAACTCCCAGAACCTATGAATACGTTACCTGACAATAGCAAAAGGAAATCTGTAGATGGGATTAAATTAAGGATTTGAGATGGGAAGATTATTCTGGATTATCTAGATGAGCTAAGGGAATCACATGAGACCTTAAAAGTGAAACATAGAGGCAAAAGAGAGTCAAGGAGAGATGACTGAGAGGGAGGGTCAGGGAGAGGCAAGCTTGGAAGACAGAGGCAGGGGCTATGAGCCAAGGAAAGCAGGTTGCTTCTGGAAGCTGGAAAAGACAAGGAAACAATTTTTCCGTAGAACCTTCAGAAAAGAATATATCTCTCCCAACACTTTGATTTTAGCCCAGAGAGATCCCTGTCAGTCTTCAGATCTCCAGAACTGTATAGTAATAAATTTGTGTTATTTTAAAGCTACCAAGTTTATGGTGATTGTTAACAGCAGCAACAGAAACTGAGTACACCCTTATCTATGCCCTCTGGTTATTTCCAATCAACATAGACTCTAAGTTGAAATGATGGCTTGTTTTGCAAACCCAACTTCAAGACAAGCCACGAGCACCACTACCAACTGTATGACTCAGAGTAAGTGCCTCCTTCACTAAACTTCTGGAACCAACTATGGGGTACCCATAAGTTCAGTCTGTTCATCTTGGCTCACTCCGTACACTGGAGGTAGGCATCTTGATTCCGAAATCAACGCGTCTGTCCACAACCTACTGCTAAGCTTCAGGCCAGTGTTTCCAGTAGGGATCTCCTAGAGGCTCCTCAATCTCAAAGTGCCCCAGACAGGAATCATCATGTTTCCATTGCCACTTACTTTTCTGGCTAGGTCTCTTGGCTTCCATTATGGACTTCCCACATACCCAGGGGCAAGGCCCACCTTTTCTGACACACCCCTTCTCTACCATTAAAGTTAACCTGTGCCATCTGTCCATTTTACCCATTCCATGTCCCTTCCTTTCCACTCTCATCATCCTAACTCAATGACTCAGGGCTATAAACATGGCATTGGCCTTGAAACTGGTAGCCCCAATTTCAAGCCTTCCCCATCTCATATATCTTCTGCACTACCTTGCAAATTATCTTTCCAAAACAGTCTGGTCCTATGATACCTCTACTCAAAAATCCTTGAATACTCTCTCTTGCTTATGGAATGATGCCCAAGTCTCGTACTTTTACTGAAAACCATTATAATTATTAATATCTTCCAGCCTTATCTCCCTTTCCATCCTTATCTCCTCACACACCCCAGGAGCCAGCTATGCTGGACCAAGTCCTGTCTTTTTTTATTTTATTTATTTTACTATTTTTAGGTCTTTAGCCTAGAATGCCCTTCCAAAGTTACAATGTCTGCCAATGGCAACAAGCCACTACTTACCACCTAGTGAGTGAGCCACATGCTACTATAGGCTAGGCCTGTTCATCATCCCATTTGTAGCTGTATCATTTTCCTGCAGCTTCACAACCACATTTACCAGCAAGGAAATGGAGGCTTAGAGACAGACCTGTAGTGCTACTTTTAAAATGTGATGCATACCATGTTCTTTGATATTCCTCCCTTCATAAGATGGTGCTTAATTATGCTCCCTTCAAACAGGTTACTTAGTCTAATAGAATGTGGTGGAAATGGAGGCATTTGAATACCATGACTGGGTCATAAAAGGCAGGGTGGCTTCCTTCTTGTGTTTGAATTGAGTCTTTCATTCTCAAGGAAGCAAGTCATTGAGTTGTGAGGATAAACAAGCAGCCCATGGAAAGACCCATATGGGGAAAACCTGAGGCTTCCAGCGAACACCCAACACCACAGGTGTGCCACCTTGAAAGCAGAAGCTCCAGCCCCAGTCAAACCTTCAGATGCCTGCAGATACTGCAGTTCCTCGACTGAAACCTTATGGCAGGCTCTGAATCAGAACCACTAAGTCACTAAGTCTTAGGGCACTAAGTCTTAGTGACTTTCACATCACTAAGTTTTGGGGCAATTTGTTACACAGTAATAGATAAATAAAACATTTACCCAGGGTCATACAATCAGTAAGTGGTAGAGTGGAGAAGTCCTACTGTGGTTTAAGTTTTGCTTCCTTTAAAAAGCCTAAACAGAGTTTCCCTCTCAAAATGCATTTTCCACTGATCTGTATCTTTATTTATTTATTGAGACAAATTCTACTATGTAGCCCGTAGTAGAATGCCGTGGTGTCACAGCTCACAGCAACCTCAAACTCTTGGGCTTAAGTGATTCTCTTGCTTCAGCCTCCTGAATAGCTGGGACTACAGGCACCTACAACATCTGGCTATTTTTTGGTTGCTCTTGTCATTGTTGTTTAGCAGGCCCAGGCCAGGCTCAAACCCTCCAGCTTCGGTGTATGTGGCCAATGCCCTACTCACTGAGCTACAGGAGCCGAGCCCAATCTGTATCTTTTTTTTTTTTTTTTTCCGCAGTTTTTGGCCAGGTTTTGGTTTGAACCTGCCACCTCTGGCATACAGGGCTGGCGCCTTACTCCTTTGAGCCACAGATGCCGCCCCTCAATTTGTATCTTTAAGCTCTGGTCACAATGTCCATCCATCATGCTCCTGCCCCATTAATCACCATATTTGCCCAAGACCCACCTCACTGCACTGTCAACTTCCTGACTTTACAGTCTCAGCTTTAGTAGTTATATCCTAGTTGTTGTAAAAGTGAAATGAGATAAGACATCTAAAAGTGCTTACACGCTGAGCAGAATAATGGCTCAGTTGTACTATTTATTATTTCCTATATGCAGCATTTTTTCTGCCCTATGGATAGATGAGCTGGCTATACATTAGAATCACCTGGGAAGTTTAAAAAAAAAAAAAAAAAAGAATACCAATGTCCTGAAGGTGTAATGGATTTTGAATGAAGCCAGGTACCAACATTTTTCCGAAGTTCTACAGATGATTCTAAAGTGTAACCAGGACAGAAAAATTACTGAATTAAATCAGGGGTTCTCAACCATGGGGGATTTTGCCTCACCCACCCTTGAGGTCATTTGCCAGTGTCTGGAGATATTCTTGATTATCACAACTGTAGGAGGTGCTACTGACATCCAGAAATGCTGCTGAGCATCCTACAATGCACAGGCCAGCTGCCAACAACAAAAAATGATCTAGTCTTAAATAGTGTTAAGGTTGAGAAAATGTGGATTAGACATTTATTGTTTCCCAGTTCCCATCCTCATTCTCCTTAAAAACCGTGGTTCCTACTTGCTTGTCTATTTCTGCTCAAGACTATCTTTGAGAAGAAAACAGCACCTGACTTCTTGCCTCCCAGGACCAAATCTGGGCACAAACAGGCTTGGCCACTGTCCCAGCTGGGCTGGCTCCAGGCCAACCAGAGAGAGCACGTGGATATTCTCATGCTTCCCCATTTTCCGTTCATGTTTTGTTAACATCTGTATTACCATGCTCACTACAGAAACTTTAGCTGGTTGTAAACACACCTCTCTCACTCCAGAGGCGTTTTTTTCCACAGCACCAAGCTTTGTGCAGTATAACTGGGTAGTTGCATCAGATGAATGAGATTAGTATCATTTCAATTTTATCATGCATCTGGGCATCTCTTTGAAAGGTGATGGATGTACAGAATACAAATGCCAGTTACAGCAAGAGTTCTTGTGTTTCTGTTGATGTAGAGTGTAGCTAAAATGACTGTTACTGCCACTTTACAGTATAAGTAAAGTAGCAAATGTTGGATGCCATTTTAAATTAAGAAATTTGTATAATAAATGACTAGGAATTTGAAAAGATTCTCATTTAGGGAAATTCTCTTATTTATTTATTTATTTTTTTGTAGAGACAAGAGTCTCACTTTATCGCCCTCGATAGAGTGCCATGTCATCACACAGCTCACAGCAACCTCCAACTCCTGGGCTTAGGCGATTCTCTTGCCTCAGTCTCCTGAGTAGCTGGGACTACAGGTGCCTGCCACAACATCTGGCTATTTTTCTGTTTTGCAGTTTGGCAGAGGCTGGGCTTGAACCCACCACCTTTGGTATATGGGGCCGGCTCCCTACTCGATGAGCCACAGGTGCTGCCCAATTCTCTTATTTTTAATATTCTTTTTCATTGGTTGTTATAAATGGGAAAATGCTTCATTTTCAACGCAAAGCAGCAACTTGGAGAATGATACTGAAAAAAATCTTGTCTTAGAAAAATAGATGCAAACCAATAAATTCTGGGCCTTCCATTTCATAGTCAACAAAATTAGGCACAGGTTATAAGCTAAATAACAAACAAGATTTTCCAATGTTGCTCTCCTTTTAAAGTATAGTCTCAAAATTTTTTTAAAAATAAAAACTGATGGCTCAGCACTTGTAGCTCAGTGATTAGGGCACCAGACACATACACCGAGGCTGGCAGGTACCAACCCGGCCCAGGCCTGCAAAAAAACAACAATGACAACTGCAACAAAAAAATAACTGGGTGCTGTGGTGGGCACTGGCGGGCACCTGTAGTCCCAGATACTTCCACATTATTTCCCAAATAGAAGAATGGGGAGCCAACACTTCATACTCTGAAAAGGTAATGACTTTGGAGG